>JAKSZT010054437.1:1140924-1152176 GCA_026826555.1 Tolypeutes matacus | reverse complement strand
CACAGACAACTACAAGGATATAAAATTGAAGTGAAAGGACAAGATGAAGCATATTAAGAAGACACTGGGGGAACATACTGAAGAAATCATAAACATACATAAAAAGATAACATCTGATGGTGATGAATGGCACAATGCAAGAAATTAAAAATATGCTGGAAGCACATCAAAGCAGATTTGAACAGAGAGAAAAGAATTAATGATGTTGAAGACAGTATATTTGAACTCAGAGAGATAGACAGATAGATAAAAAGAGGAAAAATCCAGAAGGGACTCAGGGATATGAATGACAACATGATACACACAAACATATGCATTATAGGCATCACAGAGGGAGAAGAGAAGGGGAAGGGGACAGAATGAGTGTTGGAGGAAATAATAGCTGAAAATTATCCAACTCTTTTGAAGCACATGGACATACATATACAGGAAGTGCAGCAAACCCCAAACACTATAAATCCTAATAGACCTACCCCAAGACATATACTTGTCCAATTTTCCAATGCTCAGGACAAAGAGAGAAGAGATAAGAGACCCATCACATACAAAGGAAGCTCAATATGATTAAGTGCTGATTTCTCATCTGAAATCATGGAAGTAAGAAGGCAGTGGTATAGCATAGTTAAGATGCTAAAAGAAAAAATAACTGTCAGCGAAGAATTCTGTATCCAGCAAAGCAGCATTAAAAAATGAGGGAGAGTTCAAAATATTCACAGATAAACAGAAATTAAGAGAGTTTGTCAGCAAGAAACTTACCTTTCAAAAATACTTAAGGGAATTTGGCAGGTTGAAAGGAAAAAACAGGAGAGAGAGGGCAATTGGAGAGTGTAGAAAGGAAGAATATAAGTAAGAATAACTAAAAAGATAAAAGGAGAAATGAAAACAACATATGACATATATGAACTTAAAGAAAATATGGCTCATGTAAGTAATGCCTTGACAATAACATTGAATGTTAATGGATTACTCTCCAAGCAAGAGACACAGACTGGCAGAATGGAATAAGAAATATAACCTATCTATATGCTCTCTACAAGAAACCCACCTTAGACCCAGGGATGCAAGGAGGCTGAAAGTGAATGGTTGGAAAACAATTTTACATGTAAACAATAACCAGAAAAGGGGGAGAGTAGCTGTACTAATATTAGACAAAATAGACTTTAACTTCAAAACTATTGTAAAAGACAAAGAAAGACACTATATATTTATAAATGGGATGATCTATCAAGAAGAAAGTACAATCATACACATTTATGAACCTAACCAGGGTGCCTCAAAAAACATGAAGCAAACATTGGGAGAGCCAAGTGGAAAATAGATGCCTCTACAATTATAGTGGGGGATTTCAATACATCAATACCACCATTAGACAGAGCATCTTGACAGAGGGTCAGTAAAAAATCAAGGATCTTGAATAACACATTAAAGGATCTAGACTTAATATACATACACAGAACATTACACCCAAATACAGTGGTATATACATTCTTCTTGAGCACACATGGATTATTCTCCAGTATAGACCACCAGTTAAGCCACAAAATGACTCTCAACAAATTCTGAAAGATGGAAATTATACAAAGTATTTCTCTGACCACAATGGAATAAAGCTGGAAATCAGTAAGGGGCAGAGTACTAGATTAAGCAAAAAGATGGGGAAGTTAAACAACACAATTTGACAAGCAGTGGGTCAAGGAGGGAATTGCAAAAGAAATCAGCAACTAATTTGGAATGAATGAAAATGAGAACACAACATATCAAAACCTATGGGATGCATTAAATCAGTGCTGAGAGGGAAATTTATAGCAGTAAATACCTATATTAAAAAAGAATAAAGTGCCGAAATCAAAGACTTAACTTCACACATGGAAAAATTAGAAAATGAACAATAAATTAATCTAAAAACAAGTAGAAAGAAGGGTAGAACAAAGGTTAGAGCAGAGCTAAATGAAACTGAAAATACACATACACTGGAAAATTTTAGCAAAACCAAAAGCTGATTATTTGAGAAGATTAATAAATTGACAAACCCATAGCTAGACTAAAAAATGATAAAAGAGAGAGAAGATGCAAATATATAAAATAAGAAATGAGGAGGGAGATATCACCACTGGTCCTATAGAAATAAAGTGTATTATAAGAAGATACTTTGAAAAACTGAATGCCAACAAGATGGATAACCTAGAAGAAATGATTGAATTTCTAGAAACACACAAGCAGCCAACATTAATGAAAGAAGAAATTGATAACTCAACAAACCAATCATAAGTAACGAGATTCAATTAGTCATCAAAAACCTCCTAAATAAGAAGATCCCAGGATCAGATGGCTTCACAGGTGTATTCTACTAATCATTCTTGAAAGAACTAACACAAATCCTGCTTAAATTCTGCTAAAAAATAGAAGTGGAGGGAATATTGCCTAACTCATTCTATGATACCAACATCACCCTAATACCAAAGCCACATAAAGACACCACAAGAAAGGAAAACGACAGACAAATTCTTCTAATGAAACTGGATGCTAAAATTCTCAAAAAAAAAAAAAAATCTTTCTAAACATATTCAACAATACATCAAACAAATTACATACCATGAACAAGTGAGTTTCATCCCTGGTATGCAAGGAGGGTTCAACATAATAAAATCAGATCAATATAATACACCACATTAGCAAATTAAAAGAAAAGAAATCACATGATCATCTCTATTGATGCAGAAAAAAACATTTAATAAAATACAGTACTGACTGCCGATGCTGTGTGTTCTTTTACATATTCTTGCCATTCAGATTGCCATAACTTGATAAAAATGAAAAAAAATCTTCAAATAAAAATGCGATTTTATTTTTCTTAAGGTTTAGTTCCTTTTAGTTAAGAAAAAGACCATGCTATAAGCAGCAACCCAGTTCTGTCCCATCTCTGTTGAATATTCATTTATATATAAAAGAAAATAAAAACATGAAACAGAATGGGTAAAAAAATAAAATAAAATAAAATACAGTATACTTTCATGATTAAAAAAACACTTCAAAAAATAGGAATAGAAGGAGTCTTCCTCAACATGATAAAGGGTCAGTGTGAAAAACCCACAGCTAACATCATATTCAATGGTGAAATGTTAAGGCTTTCCCTCTAAGATCTTGAGCAAGACACAGATGCCCACTCTCACCATTCTTAATGAACATTGTTTTAGAAGTTCTTGCTTGAGCACTTACGCAAGAAAAAGATATAAAAGGCATCCAAATTGGAAAGGAAGAAGTAAAAATTTCCCTATTTGCAGATGGCATGATCCTATACATAGAAAGCCCTGAGAAATCTACAACAAACCTTCTAGAACATATAAATGAGTTCAGTAAGGTTGCAGGTTATAAGATCAATGCACAAAAGTCAGTAGCATTTCTGTACATGAATAATGAGCTATCTGAGGAGGAAATCAAGGAAAAATACTATTTACATTAGCAAATAAAAAATCAAATACCTAGGAATAAATTTAACTAAAGATATAAATGTCTTATATGCAGAAAACTACACAATACTGTTAAAGGAAATCTAAGAAGACTTAAATAAACAAAAGAATGTTCCCTGTTCATGTATAGGAAAGACATCTTGAAGATGTCTTTCCTATCCAAACTGATCTACAGATTAAATGCAATCTCTATGAAATCATCATGGCTTTTTTTTACTGAATTGAAAAAACTAACTGTGAAATTTATTTGGAAGGGCAAGAGGCCCCGAATAGCCAAAGACATACTGCAAAAGAAAAATGAAATTGGAGGAATCACACTACCTGACTTTAAAACATACTACAAAGCTACAGTGGTAAAAACTGCATGGTATTGGCACAAAGATAAACAAACTGACCAATGTAAGAGAATTGAATGTTCTGATATAGACACTCATATATGGTCAACTGATATTCAACAAGGCCTCCAAGCCCACTCAACTTGGAGTGAATGGCTTCTTCAACAAATGGTGCTTGAAGAACTGAATATCCATATCCAAAAGAATGAGAGAGGAACACCATCTCACACCCTATGCAAAAATTAAGTCATGATGGATCAAAGATCTAAATATAAGAATGAAGACCATAAAGCTCCTAGATGATAATGTAGGGTAGCATTTCTGAGATCTTGTAGTAGGAAATGGTTTCATAAACTTTACACTCAAAGCATGAGCAACAACAACAACAACAACAAAAATAGATAAATGGTAGCTCCTCAAAATTAAAACATTTTGTGCTTCAAAGGAATTTGTCAAGAAAATGAAAATGCAGCATACACAATGGGAGAAAATATTTGGTAACCATCTATCTGATAAGGGCCTAATATCCAGCATATACAAAGATATCCTACATACTGAAAAAAAGACAAATAACCCTTTTAAAAATGGACAAGATTTGTACAAATATTTCTCCAAAGAAGAAATACAAATGCCTAAAAAAATCATGAAAAGATTCTCAACAGCTCTAGCTATTAGGGAAATGCAAATCAAAAGTGCAACTGAGATATCATCTTACACATATTAGACTGGTGATTATTGAAAAAACAGAGGAATACAAGTGTTAGAGAGGATGTGGAGGAAAGGGAACACTTATGCACTGCTGTTGGGAATGTGGAATGGTGCAGCCATTGTGAAGGACAGTTTGATGTTTCCTCAGGATGCTAAATATAGAACTGCCATATGATCCAGTTATCCCACTACTGGGTATATACCCAGGAGAATTGAAAGCAGGGACATGAATTTATATATTCACACCAATGTTCATAGCAGCATTATTCACTATTGCCATAAGTTGGAAACAATCCAAATGTTCAACAAGTGATGAATGGATAAGCAAACTGTGGTATATATGTACAATGGAATATTACTCAGCTGTAAGAAGGAATGCAGTATAAACACACTTGATAACATGGATGAATCTTGAAGACCTTATGATGAGTGAAGTAAACCAGTCACTGAAGGACAAATATTTCATGACTTCACTGATATGACTTAAGCAAATTGAGCAGAGTCACAGTGCTAGAGTCTGGAAGGTAAGTTAAGAGGAGACAGAAAGGGAGTAGAGGTCGTTGAGCTGATGCCCATATAGGCAAAATCTATGAGAAGGCTGAAGATTGTGATAAGGCAGTGGATGGGTGTGAGAGTGGTGCAGTGATGATACTGGGTTTAGCAGTGCTGGTCTGTGAGGGGGAGTAGAGTTGGGAATTGGGTTGAAACATCGGTGGAACTGGGGGGAGGGCTGGTGTAAGGAGCAGAGGAACTCTGGGGATTTGCAAGTCTGTGGTTAAAATTACAATGCTGGGAATGTTATTTTGGCAAATATGGCATGGGAGGGCTACTGGTGTAGGGCATTTGTGATGGAAGACTTGTGGAAAAAAGATAACCTGGGGCATGCCTCTATGGAATATGTAAGTGTTCATCTTCTTGTAATGTGTTATCTCAGTGGCTGGAGACCCAAAAAATAAACAAGAAAATATTAAATTCTCATCCTGGATCCTGCAATCTTCTCACTTAGAAGGACAAGAATATCAAGAATATATATCTGTGTTCTCAAGAACACAGATGAATATGTCAAGCCCTTAATATTATTGCAAGTAACTATAAATCTTATTCTTGAAAAATTGATACTTAGTGGTTACCACAAACTCTGAGGAGAGGGAGAATGGAAGAATAGAATAGATGGGACATATGGCATTTTTAGAGCATTAGAATTGCTCTATATGATCTTGCAGTAACAGATACAGGCCATTTTAAATTTCATCAAAATCTATAAAATTGTATGGTGTAAAATGTAAACCATAATGTAAACCATTGACCACTATAGTCTAACATGCCTGGAGGACAGACCACTTTATAAACATAATCCAATATCTATTTTGGGAATTCATAAACAATATCAAACTGCTACACTGGTACTGAGAGAGAATAACCAAGAACCAACTAGCAATGCATCTGGAAGAAAACCTTGACCAAAAGGGGGAAATATTAAATACAAATGAGTTTTTAAGGCTAAGAGATTTCATAGTGAATTGGGAAGTCATTCCAGAGGTTATGCTTATGCATGTCTCAGCAGGATATCATTTAAGGACACAGTAAACAGGACCTAAAAGAGCAGGGCTCCTGAGGGCTCTAGAGACATCTAGACAGTATAAGCATGACAGACACGTTTAGAATTTGGCACCCTGCAAGTAAGCCATAGTTTGGAATTTATTCTCCCTAGTGTTACAGAGTTAGAATCATTTATAGTTTCCCTACACGTGGCCCTTCTGTCCCTTTTATTTGAACCTATCATTAGCACTATATTTGTTAAATATATGTACCTGAGACTTAAATTTTTGGTCTCTTCATCTGCCAGTTGAGCCCTGAATCTTTGCAGAGTTGCAATACCTACTGCATTAGTCAGTCAAAGGGGTGCTGATGCAAAGTACCAGAAATCTGATGGCTTTTATAAAGGGTATTTATTTGGGGTAGAAGCTTACAGTCACAAGGTCATAAAGCAAATGTTTCTTCCTTCAACAATGTCTGTTGCCATGTGTTGGAGCAAGATAGCTGCCAGTCTCTGGGAGGGTTCAGGCTTCCTCTTCTTCTTAAGGTTCCATGGTTCCAGCTTCTTCCAATGTCAGTTGTAGGCTGGGATAAGTCTTGTCTATCTCCTGGGGTCATTTCACTCCAGGCTCAGCTGCTCTGCTCTCTTCTCAAGGCCAACTGTAAAGTGTGAGGTGAACAGCTCATCTCTCTTCCAGGGCCTCTGCTATGTCTAATGGAGCCTTCTCTCTTTCCTCATGTATCTGTTTCTCTGTGTTCTTCTTCTGTGTGTTTACTTCCCGGGGCTCCAGCTCAAAAGTCCAGAATCAAAACTCCACTGTCTGATCTGCCATCTGGTTTTCCCTGGGAGTCCCTGCCCACCAAGGGCACGGGGAGTCAACATCCTAATGACATGGCCCAATCAAAGTCTAAATCAAAATTTAATCAAGTAAAAGTGAAACCTCTGAATCCAATACAATCTAATATGCCCATAGGAACAAACCAGTTTACAAACATAATTAGTATTTCTTTTTGGAATTCATCAATAATATCAAACTGCCACACCTACTCTCCAATTCATTGAACTCACCTAGGACAACTAACAAAAGGATGATGATGTACAACAGCCATCCCAAGGAACAGAGAGTGTCTGCAACTGCTAGGAAGATAATTTCATCCACCTGCCCCAAGGTATCTAAACCCTCTTTCAATTAGAAACAGAGTGGGCATTACCATCCCAAAATCCTCAAGATTGGGGGATGAACAATGGGATAAAGTATACTTATTATTCTATTATAGACATTATTATTCCAGCAATGGAAGAACTTTTATCATTGATATACAGGCAGTGGCCACCAGAGGTTCTGAGGGGAGGAGATGGAAGAATAGGTTTCACATGGGGACATTTTTGGGACATGGAATTGTCCTGCATGACATTGCAATGATGGATACAAACTATTATACATTTTGTCAAAACTATAAAATTGTTCAGAGCAAAGGGTAAACTATAATGTAACTATATCCATGGTTAGTAGCAATGCTTCAATATGTGTTCATCAATTTTAACAAATGTACCACACTAGTGAAAGATGTTGTAAATGTGGGAAAGTTTGGGAGGGGTAGGAGATAGGGCATATGAGAATTCCCTATATTTTTAATGAAATATTTATGTAATCTAAAATGTCTTTAAAAATAAAATAAATTAAGAAAAAAAAAAAAAAACCTAGATCAATATAATTGTCCATCACTGCATGTGTCAAAGAATTGAGGCTGATCTGCTTTCCATCTAGGACAGGGATGTATCATTACTTATTTCTGGCAAAGTTGGTGCTAGGTTTCTTACTGTCTTTTCTATTTTTATGATTTCCACCAATGAGACACTGCTCTGATTGTTAGAATAAACAAAGAGTCAGCGATTTATATCATGTGCCCGAAAAATTGATTGGCTTCATTTTGTACCTCACATCTGAGTTTGAATTTCTAGCCCTAATGGTTTATAAAATTATAGTTTGTTTTTGTTTTTATTTTTTTAAACATAAGTATAAACAGGTCTTGGAATACTCTTCCTAAATTGGATGATGGTTAGCCTGAAACAAACAGGACCAGGCAACCTGGTCATGAATGAAATAATATCTTGTAGGGCCACATGGAAATCCAGTAAAAAAGGATTTGCTCACAGCACAAGGTCAGAACCAAGACTTTACATTAACAGGGCTTCATATTTGAATCATTATTAGTCTTTCCCAGAAAGCAAATATTTGATCCACTGCCCTATGAAATATGTTAAATTCAAATAAAAAATTATTTAGGGTCTGATCATTAGGTTATAATATGTGGTTCTTGTTCTAGGAAAGAGGGATGGCAGGAAAGCCAGAGCTGATTTGTTTAAGGCTGTTTATTCATGTAGGTAAAAGTTTATTCATTTGATGAATAAATCCAAAAAATATACAGGGGTCTTCAACCTTGGTAAATTTCTAGGTGTCCATTGATATGGGGAATATACATATATCATTTCTAAAGTGAAGGATAAGCTTTTTCATCTGGCTCCTACTAGGGCCAAAGGAGAGGCACAATGCTTAGTTGGTCTTTTCAGATTTTAGAGATAACATATTCCTCACTTGTGTGTGCTACTCTGGCCCATTTACCCAATAACCAGAAAATTTGCTAGTTTTGAGAGGGGACTGGAACAAAAGGAGGCTCTGTGATGACAGGTCCAGTCTGTTGTGCAAGCTTCACTGTCACTTGGACCATATAGTACTGGAGGTGTCAGTGGCAAATAGAGATGCCATTTGGAGTCTTTGGCAGGCCCCTATAGACTCACAACACAGATCCTTGGGATTTTGGACAAGCCCTGCCATCCTCTGCAGATAACTAATTTCCTTTTGGGAAACATCTTTTGGACTGCTATTGGACCTAAGAAAAGACTGAACAATTAACCATGGGCTACCACATTACCATGAGACCTGAGTTCATGAGCTAGGTAATGCCTAACCCACCAACCAAAGCTGGGTGTGCAAAGCAGCACTCCATCTTCAAGTGGAAGTGGTATATATGAGATAAGACTTGAGCAGGGTACCTGAAGGCATAGGTAAGTTACATGAGGAAATAGTCCAAATGCCCATGGTCACGACTACTGCTGTGTTACCTTCTCTTTCTCACCCCACAGCTATGTCCTTTTGGGGGAGTTCCTTACAGTCAGTTGATTGAGAAAGAGGAAACTTGGGCCTGGTTTATAGATGGTTTTGCACAATATGCAGGTACTATCCTAGAGTGGACAGCTGCAGCAATGCAGTCCCTTTTTGGGACATCCCTGAAGTACAGTGGTAAATGCAAATCTTCCCAGTGGGCAGAACTTTGAGCAGTGCACCTGGTTGTTCATTTTGTTTGGAAGAAGACAGGGCTGGAAGTGCATTTGTACACTAATTCATCAGTTGATGCCAGTGGTTTGGCTGGATGTTCAAGGACTGAGAAGGAACATGATTGGAAAATTGGTGACAAAGAGGTCTGGGGAAGAGGTATGTAGACAAACCTTTCTGAGTGGCAAAAAACATGAACATATTTGTGTCTTACATGAATGTTCACCAGAGGGTGACTTCAGTAGAGGGAGATTTTAATAATCAAATGTGTAAGAAGACCTGCTCTGTGGCTAGCACTCAGCGTCTTTCACCAGCCACTCCTGTCATTGGCAATGGGCTCATGAACAAAGTGATGGTAGTAATGGAAGTTAGGTGTGGGGCACAGCAACATGGACTTCCCTTCACCAAGGCTGACTTGGCTACAGCCACTGCTGAGTACCCAATATGCCAGCAGCAGAGTACCACAGTCAGCGCCCATTATGGCACCATTCCCTGAGGTGATCAGCTTGCTACCTTGTGGCAGGTTTATTACATTTGATCACTTCCATCATAGAAGGAGCACTGATATGTTCTAACTGGAATAGACACCTACACTGGATGTGAGTTTTCTTTCTTTGCATGCAATGTTCCTTCCAAATCTAACATCAGTGGATTAAACAAATGTCTTATACACTGCCCTGTCATTACACACAGCATTGTTTCTGATCAAGGAACAACCTTCACAGCAAGTGCTGTGTGGAAATGGGTACATGTTCATGGAATTCACTGGTCTTACCATGTTCCCCATCATCCTAAAGCAGCTGGATTGAAAGAATTGTAGAATAGCCTTTTGAAGACTCAATTATGGCATCAACCATGAGGCAAGGTCAGGGAAATGTTCTCCAGGAGGCTGCATATGTTTTAAATAAGTGTCCACTCTATGGTGCTGTTTCTCACATAGCCAGTATTCTCAGGTCCAGGAATTAAGTGGCAGAATGGGAGTGGTACCACTCACTATTATCCTTAGTGATTCACTGGGAATATTTTTGCTTCCTGTCCCTGCTATCTTAAGCTTTGCTGGTCTACAGTTCATAGTTCCAAAAAATTGAGTGCTTACACCATGGAACACAATGATTGTGCCACCTGGCCACATTGGGCTCCTCATGCCTCTGAATCAACAGGCAAATAAGGGAATTACTGTATTGGCTGGGGTGATTGATAATGACAATCAAACGGAAATAGGAATGCACCTACACAATGGAGATAAAGAAGAGTTTGACTGGAATACAGGAGATGCCCTAGGGTGTCCCTTAATACTACCATACCCTATGATTAAAGTCAAAGGAAAATTGTAACACTCAATCCAAGCAGTTAGCCAGAATGTTCAGGAATGAAAGTTTGGGTCACCCTACCAGGCAATGAGCCACAAAGAGTTGAGGTGTTTGCAGAACCTAAAGGGAACATGTTATGGGTAGTCGAACAAGATAGAGATAATTGCAAACTTTGACCACATGACCAGTTACAGAAACAAGGACTGTAATAGTCATGAATATTTCTTCCATATTTTGCTTCTGTGGGTTTCTCTTGCTTTCTGTATTCATTCCTCTTATAAAGGACTCCAGTAATAGGATTAACACAAATCCTGAATGCAGTGGGTCATACCTTAACTGAATTAGCCTTATCAAAAGTCCTACTTACAATGATTTTATCCCCACAGGAATGAAATACATTTAAGAACATGTTTTTTCCAGAGTTCATACAAAATCTCATCAAATTGGACCACATAAAGACATGTTCTTTCTACATGTGAAATACACCCATTCCATCACAATATCCCAAAAGCTTTAAGTAATTTCACTAACAATGCTTAGTATAAAATCTCATCAAATTTG
>JAKSZT010054437.1:1123292-1137776 GCA_026826555.1 Tolypeutes matacus | reverse complement strand
AACTACATAATCGTGATTTCACATTCAACCATGAATTTATATCATTCACTCATGTCCCTGTATTGTGGATTTAGTTTTTGCTTTTTGAGATAATGGTGATATTTTACACAATAATGAATGGTACATTCATAAGAGCTCATGAATTTGTTAGCTTTGATGTATGCAAGGAGTATGAGTGTTTGTCCTTTTTGTTTTATACTTTTAAATAATATATATACGTATCTCTATGATACACTCACTCAAAGACTCCAAGTTCTGATGTATCATTTGTTACAGCAAAAATATAATGTATTCCCATATGCCCCACCCCTTCACCCTCCAACTTTCCCACACTGACAACATCTTTCATTAGTGTGACACATTTGTTAAATTTCTGAACACATATTGAAGCATTACTACTAACCATGGACTATAGTTTACATTATAATTGATACTCTTCCCCACATAATTTTATAGGTTATGGCATAATGTATAATGACCTGTATCCATCATTGCAATGTCCTGCAGGACAATTCCAATGTCTCAAAAATGCCTCTGTGTTACACTTATTCTTCCCTCTCCCTCCCATCAGAATCTCTGTGGCCACTGCCTTTACATCAATGATAAAATTTCTCCCATTACTAGAATAATAATAAGTCTATCATAGAATAATTATAAGTCTACTTTAGTCCACTGTTCGTTCCTCAGTCATGAGAATTTTCATTCAAGATTCTTCCTTCCTTCCTACCTTTCTTCCTGCCCACCCTTTAAATGTAAGCAGGATGATCTTAATCTGACCAATTTATTAATCTCAGTTAGGACTACTTGCATATGAAATATCTAGAATAAGGTGAATTTATAGAGACAGAAAATAGATTAGTGGTTACCTTTTCAAGTTATTATTAATAATACATTAATATTGTTCAGAATTTTTGCATCTGTATTTATAAAATGGTGAGGCACAAATAATATATATACCTTTTCATAAAACAGGGTTATGCAAACTTCCTAGTATGAGTTACAGAGTAGTCTTCATTTTGTGTAATCCAAAAGATTTTGTACGAAATATGGATGATCTCTTCCTTGAAAGTTCAGGAAGCACTTGCCTTCAAAGTAAACTGAAGTGGAAAAGTAGGGAAAATAAAGATATAGAAAATGTAACCCTGAAATTAAAATTTGTCAATTCAAAATGTTAGATGTACACTTGGCTGAACATGATATAAAGATATATCATTAAAATTTAAAATATAGCAAAAATCCTCTATTCAATTCAATGTCTTGCCCATGCACATTTTAACAAGTGAAATTTGAGTACCTTTTATGAGACATGAAATACCCACCTTCCAATACTGCCTATTATTTTTGCTTTAACTTTCACCTGGATACTTTATATCATGATATTATACCATGTGCTAGCTCTTGAGGTATTTGAGGTAGAACACCTGCTTTAGAGGTTCGTTTTACTTAATTGGATAAGTATATTTGTAGTGGTTTATTGGTTAATTTTAGATGGTACAATAAGAAATACATTTTAATAATTTTGTATTTTTCTTAAATTATGTTGTAAAATTATAAGAAAAGTTAAAACCTTCTTTTCATATATTAAAGTTTATTCAAAACTAAAGAAGGAATGTCTGCTAATGTTTCATTCTCAAAATGAATAAAATATAGTTGCAAGGCTTATTTGATATTCTTCACAGTAAAATCAAGAAGGTTATTTATAAATATTGAAGTTTTTGATCAATATTTATAATGTGAATTAAGTGCATTACAGTAGGTATTTTGGAGTCTTCTACAAATGAACTAAAGTTTTACCTACTATTATATAAAATCAATATACATTACTTAAAACTCATAAAGAATAATGGAATGATAATACAATTTAAAAATAAATGCATACTAGAATGAGAATACTAATTAAATGTGAAGTTAAGAATGATAGAAAGTAAATAAAAGTCTGCTAAATGAGTTAATAATGCTTTGTTTTGGATCTTTGGAATGAAATGTAGGGGAAAGAAGCAAAAGGCTATTATTTTTATTATAATTTCTTCTAAAAGTGTTGTATGTTTTAACTACTTATATTAATTTCTTAAAATAAAAAAAAAAATCAAAATAATATCAGGATTTCCACAGTAGACCAGACATATAAAATGTGCTATGGCTGACAGAACCATGAAGTAATTGTATATATTCTTGGATGGTGACCAGAATCTGACATGCAAATAAAATATCTATTATATATATCTTACGTTGTGATAGCTTCTAAGTGTGGTTCTCTTGTCAATGATAGAAGTAGTTCTTACTTTGATTACTTGATCCAAAAGTACTTAAAATGGATTTATCTTACACATAATGACTTTGTATACTGAAATTTTACCAGGTGATCCCTACTGAAATCCAATGACACGTCTAATATTTCTTCCCAGAATAAGTTTCCCTAATTGCCTGGATGGACACACAAAATAGAACAATGCTGAATGAATTCATTCTGATTGGGATTACAAACCACCCTAAGCACAAGCTCCATTATTTGGGCTGTTCCTCAAAATCTACAGGATCTTCCTGGTGGGCAAATTGGGCATGATCGTCCTCACCAAAATGTACTCCAGGCTACAAACACCCATGTACTTTTTCCTCAGACACCTGGCTCTCATTGATCTTGTTTACTCAACAGCTGTGGGACACAAAATGTTGGGGAATTTTATAGTGGATCAAAATACGATCTCCTATAAGAGCTGTGCTACACATCTAGCTTTCTCCATCGTGTTCATCATTAGTGAACTTTTCATTCTTTCAGCAATGCCTATAACTGCTATGTGGCCATCTGTAACCCTCTGCTCTACACAGTCGTGATGTCCCAGAAAGTATGCTGGGTGCTGGTGGCAATCCCCTATCTCTACAGTGCCTTTCTGTCCCTGCTAACCACCACAAATTTTTTTATTTCATCCTTCTCTGGCTGTAATGTCATTAGTTATTTCTACTGTGACAGTCTTCCATTGTTAAGTTTGCTGTGCTCAAGCACACATGATATTGAGTTGATAATACTGATCTTTTCAGCATTTAATCTGGTTTCATCTCTTCTAATAGTCCTCTTATCTTACATGCTGCTCCTTAAGGCCATCTTCAGGATGAATTCTGCAGAAGGCAGACAAAAGGGCTTTTCCATATGTGGGTCTCACCTGACAGTGGTAGTTATGTTAAACGGGACTTAATTTTTATGTATGTGCAGCCCAAGTCCAGTCACTCCTTTGATACTGATAAAATGTCCTCTGTATTTTACACCATGGTAATACCCATGTTGAATCCCATGATCTATAGCTTAAGGAACAAAGCGGTCAAAACTGCCTTACACAGGATCAGGGAATATCTGTGAAAAACTTACTATTCAAGTTAAAGTTAGAATATCTATACCGTAAATTAAGTCATTTACAAAAGTTTACTATATGTGAAGTCTTTAGAAAGCAGTAGTGAGTAAAAGATACAGAAAAAGTCAGCAATATGCTTGTGTTATTTTTTAAAAAATCTGTACAGTATCCTCCTGTCTAATGGTTTGAAATTCCATGGATTGTACAGAAAACAATAAGGTTCTTGAGAATTTTGTATCAACAGAAACACTGCCAGCCTGGATTGAAATTTACAGTGATGGGATGAAATAAAGGAAAAATTACTCTAAGGACAGAATCAAGGACACAGATATCTGGACTACAAGTATTTCATAGGGTCAAGAAAGCAGTCTTACCCCCATGTGCTGACAAGGTGGGATATCTTCTCCTGGGTTCACGAAAGACATGGCCACCACCCAGGTGTTTGGAGAGGTTGGGGCTGTCATTGTTGTAGTCACAGATGGTTTGGCTGTCACTCCATAAGGCCAAGAGGACAAAGCATCAAGACACAGACTACTCCCAAGCCCTGAGATCTAATGGAAATTTTTCGTGAGAGCTGTGACCCCATAATTTTCTTCCAATTTCTCTTTACTTGGATGGGAATGCATGTTCTATGTCCCATCACAAAATTGTATTTTTGAAGCAGATTACTTGTTTCTAGGTTTCACTGTTCTTCAGTTTGGGAGGAATTTTACTTCAGAATAATTTATAACCAAAGTGAGATTTCAATGAGATTTTGACTGGTGTTTGTATAAATAGAGCAAATTTGGACTCAGTAAAAGAAGAACATGTAAGGCTATATGATGAAGGCAGAGATGTAATTATATCACAGTGCAAGGAACATCATGAATTGCCAGTCCCTGCAAGAATTCTAAACATTTCAGAGGAAGAACGGTCCTGCCAATACTTTGATTTAGATTTCTAGCCTTCAGAGCTGTGAAATTAAAAATTTATTTGTTTAAGAAAACTGTCTATGGTACTCTCCTACAGTAGATCTGGGAAACAAATCATGCAATGGATTTTATACCACATTGAAGAATGAGAAGGAGAAGGAAGGAGAAAGAGAAGGATGGATCTCACATAGTATTAAGTGCAAAAAACCATACATCCCCAAAACTACTTACACTTTTGTATACTACTGTAAGACACATTGATCTTTATTCATAATATTTGGGAAGTTTGTAAAAGTTATACATATTTTTAAAAATTTGTTCACATCTAAAGGAGTACATTGAGCCATTGCAAAGAGGACCTCTTGAAGATTTCACTTTTAGTTAAGGTTTGGCTTAACTGAATGAGTGTGGGTCTTAAACCAGATTACTGGAAGATTTCTAAAGAGAACACTACAGGGAAGATCCGGAAACAGCAAGTCATTGGGGACTCAAAAGAGAAAGGAGAGGACAATGTCATATAATGGGAAAGCCAAGGCACCCCAAGGATTGCAGGTGAACAAGCACCATAATGCTACTGACCCTGGGAGAAAAAAAACCTTCTAGCCTCTGAAACTGTATGGCAATAAACTATTATTTAAGCCAAAGAATTATGTGGTATTTGTCGTAGCAGACTGATGAACTAAGATGTATGTCAATACTATCCAAAGTGATCGAATTATTTAATGCAATCCCTACCAAAATTCCAGCATTCTTTTGGTATAAATGGAAAAGCCAATCCTCAAGTGAACATGGGATTGCCAATTGCCATGGATATCCAAGACAATCTTGAAACAGAAGATCGAAGTTGATGGACTCATGCTTCATGATTGAAAATTTAACACAAAATTAGGTAATCAAAGCAGTGTGGTTCAGGCCTAAAGATAGACATATAGTTCAATGGAATTGAATTGAGAGTATAGAAATAAACCCACACATCTATTGCCAAGTTTTTTTCAACAATAAGACTAAACTCACTCAATGAGGAAAAAAATAGTCTCTTTAGCAAATGATGCTGTGAAAACTGGATATCCACATGGAAAAAAATGAAATTGGATCTCTGTCTCACAGGATATAGTGAAGAGATAAAAGTTGCAGGAACTATGCTATGAGATGGCATCACTTTTACAAAATTATAGCAATTTAAAAATCAAGCTATTTCCCAAAGTATAGAATGACTGAAAGAGGAGAAAATAAGAAACCAACAGGGAAGTGGCTGTGGCTCAATCAGTAGGGCTCCCGTTTACCATATGGGAGGCCCCGGATTTGGTTCCCGGGGCCTCCTGGTGAAGGCAGGCCCACCCGCACGGTGTGGTTAGCTGACCCAGCGAGCACAAGCAGCAAGGGGGGGATAAATGAATAAATAAATAAAATCTTTTAAAAAAAAAGAAACCAACAGATGCTGATGAAGTCAGAATATTGGAAATACATTTTGGGGGGAGTTGGGCATCATAGTCAAAGGAAAAATGTGGAATTCCTCTGGGGTCCTGATAATGATTTTTGTTGTTGTTATTGCTGTAGTTCTTTTTGTTCTTGTTGTTTAATCTGGATTCTGATTATAGAGAAGTGTCAAACTTGTAAAAATTTTTTATGATATGTGCATTTGCTTATATGTATATTATATTTCAATATAATGTAAGGGACAAATGGCTACATATAGATTCATTATTTTTCCTTGTGAATTTTTAAAACAATATAATTGACAGTGTTTAAACCCTTCTCCATGTGTCCTCAGTTGTACAGTCATGAATAAGCCACTGTAATTAAAGGGGTCTATTAAGTGTTACTAAACATTAAAATACCTATCCTACAGGTGCAATATTTTTATTCTAAATCTCTAATTGGCAGCAATGGAGACAACTATGAAAAATTGTAGAAAGTTATCAAAAATAACTTTCCTCTTTTGGAAATATAAAGTTTTCATTTGTAATTAGTAGCTATCCCATTGATTTATTTTGAAGATTTCAAATGCTTTAGACAAAATTAATAAATTGTATGCCTTCTCCTAAGGAAGACTCTCAAGGGAGGAAAGAAACCCATAAATTCTTCTTATTAGGTTGTGTTAGGAGCATATGGGTAGCACAGTCATATTTCTCTTTGAAGGTAAGTAAACAACATACCCCCTCCTGTTTATGGGACTGTAGTAGTCTGAAGCTGAATGTGCCCCATTAAAATATGTTCTTTAATTCATTCCTTTAGCTGTGAACCCCTTTTAAGTAGGACCTTTTGATGAGGTTATTTCAGTTAAGAAGTTGTAAACTACCTCAATCAGGATGGGTCTTAATCTTATAGCTACAGTCTTATAAGTGGAGTGAAATTCAGACAAAAAGAGAGAAGCCCAAGGGAGACAAGAAGCTGAATCTATAAGTGAAAGGACAGACAAGGAGATGATGCCATATGCCTTGCCCATTTTTTAAGTGGGTTGTTTGTCTATTCTTTAGTTGTAAGATTTCTTTATATATGAAGAGTATTAGGCTCCTAACAGATGTATTGTTGCCAAATATTTTCTCCCTTTGGGTAGGCTGCCTTTTTACTTTTTTTTTTTTTTTTTGGCTTTTATAATGGGAATTTATTAGGGGAGAATCTTACAGTTCCAAGGCTGTGAAAGTGTCCAGAAGAACTGAAAGCAAAGACACAAACAGATATATGCACACCAATGTTCATAGCGGCATTGTTCACCATTGCCAAAAGTTGGAATCCAAAAGAAGCCTTTTTACTTTCTTGATAATATCCTTTGAGGTGCAGACGTTTTTAATTTTGAGGAGATCACATCTATATAATTTTTCTTTTGCTGCTCAGGTTTTGGGTGTGAAGTTCATGAAAATATTTCCTATTACAAGGTCCTGTAGATGTTTCCCTACATTAGCTTCCAAAGTCTTTATGATCTTGGATCTTATATTTAGATCTTTGATCCATCTTGAGTTGATTTTCGTATTAGATGTGAGATGGTGTTCCTCTCTCATTCTTTCGAATATGGATATCGAGTTCTCCATGCACCACTTGTTGAAGAGGCCATTCTCTCCCAACTGAGAGGGCATGGTGTCCTTTTGAAAATCAGATGACTGTATATGTGAGGATCTAAATCAGAACTCTCAATTCAGTTCCATTGGTCAGTATGTCTATCTTTGTGCAAATACCATGTGGTTTTGACCACTGTAGATTTTTAGTGTGTTTTAAAGTCTGCTAGTGTGATACCTCCAAATTCATTTTTCTTTTTCAATATGTTTTTGGTGATTCAGGGCCTCTTACCATTCCAATTAAATTTTTTAGTTAGTTTTTCCAATTCCTTAAAAAATAGTGTTGATTTTAATTGGGATTGCATTAAATCTGTAGATTAGTTTGGGTAGGATAGACATCTTGATGATGCTTAGTCTTACTATCCAAGAACAGGGAATATTCTTACATTTATTTAAGTCCTCTTTGATTTCCTTTAACAATGTTGTCTAGTTTTCTGTATATAAGTCCTTTACATCTTTAGTTAAATTTATTCCTAGGTATGTGATACTTTTAGTTACTATTTTAAATGGTAATTTTTTCTTGATTTCTTCCTCAGGTTGGTCATTATTGGTGTACGGAAATGCTACTGGTTTTTGGGCATTGATTTTATAGCCTGTGAGTTTACTGAACTCCTTTATAAGTTCTAGAAATATTGTTGAAGATTTTTCAGAGCTTTCTATGTATAGGATCATGTTGCCTGCAAATAGTGAAATTTTTACTTCTTCCTTTCCAATCTGCAGGCCTTTCATATCTTTTTCTTGCCTCAGTTCTCAAAAAAGTACTTCTAAAACAATGTTAAATAGGAGCGGTGATAGTGGCCATCCTTGTCTTTTTCCCAATCTTAGAGGGAAAGCTTTTAGGATTTCACCATTGAAGAGGATGTTAGCTGTGGGTTTTTCATATATACCCTTTGTCATGTTCAGAAAGTTTCCTTCTATTCCAATCCTTTGCAGTATATTTATCAGGAAAGAATGCTGTATTTTGTCTAATGCTTTCTCTGCATCTATAAAGGTGATCATGTGATTTTTTTCTTTCAATCTATTTATGTGGTATATCCCATGGATTGCTTTTATTATGTTGAACCATCCTTGCATACCCGGGATGAAACCCACTTAGTCATGGTGTATAATTAGTTTGATATGTTTTGAATGTGATTAACAAGTATTTTGTCAAGGATTTTAGAATCTAGTTTCACTAGAGAGATTGGTCTGTAATTTTCCTTTCTTGTGGCATCTTTGTTTGGCTTTGGTATTAGGGTATTGTTGGCATCATAGAATGATTTAGGCAATATTCCTTCTATTTCTACTTTTTGGAAGAACATAAGCAGGATTGGTGTTAGCTCTTTCCAGAATGTTTGGTAGAATTCACCTGTGAAGTCATCTGGTCCTGGGCTTTTCTTAGTTGGAGGTTTTTGATGATGGAATCTATCTCTTTACTTGTAAATGGGCTGTTGAGTTCATCAATTTCTTCTTTTGTCAATGTAGGCTGCTTGTGAGTTTCTAGGAATTTGTCCATTTCCTCTAAATGTTCCTTCTTGTTGGCATATAATTTTTCAAAGTCACATCTTATGATACTCCTTATTTCTGTGGGGTCTGTGGTGTTATCCCCTTCTTTATTTCTTATTTTGTGTATATGCATCTGCTCTCTCTTTTTCTTTTTTACTCTGGCTAAGGGTTTGTCAATTTTATTGATCTTCTTGAAGAACCATGTTTTGGTTTTATATCTTCTAGTGCTTTCTTATTTTCTATTTCCTTTAGTTCTCCTTTACTCTTTGTTATTTCCTTCTTTCTACTTTCTTTTGGGTTAGTTTGTTGCTGTTTTTCCAATTCCTCCAGGTGTGAAGTTAGATCTTCAATTTTAACTCTTTATTCTTTTTTGATATATGCATTTATGGCTATGAATTTCCCTCTCAGTACAGCTTTGGTTGCATCCCATAGGTTTTGATGTGTTGTCATTTTCATTTGTTTCAAGTTAGTTACTGATTTCTTTTGAGATTTCCTCTATGACCCACTGCTTGTCTAAGATTGTGTTGTTTAACTTCCATATCTTCATGCCCAATCTGTTTCTCTGGCCCTTAGTGATTTCCAATTTCATTCTATTGTGGTCAGAGAAATTACTTTCTATAATCTCAATCTTTCTGAATTCATTGAGAATTGTTCTGTGGCCTAGTTTATGGTCTATATTGGAGTACGATCCATGTGCACTCAAGAAGAATATATACCCTGTTGTATTTGGGTGTAGCGTTCTGTATATATCTATTAGGTCCAGATCTTCTAATTTATTATTCAGACTCTTTGTTTCTTTATTGATTCTTTGTTGAGATGTTCTGTCTAATAGTGATAATGGTGTATTAAAGTCCCTCCTATAATTGTAGAGGCATTTATATCTCCGTTAGTTTTTCCAGTGTTTGCCTCATGTATTTTGAGGCACCCTGATTAGTTGCATAAGTGTTTATGATTGTTCTTTCTTCTTGAAATATTACCCCTTTTACTAATATATATTGTCCATCTTTGTCTCTTACAATAGTTTTGCATTTAAATTCTATTCTGTCTGATATTAATATAGCTAATCTCGTCCTTTTTTAGTTGTTGTTTGATTGTAAAATTGTTTTCCAGCCATTCACTTTCAACCTCCTTGAATCTCTGGGTCTAAGGTGGGTTTCTTGTAGACAACATGTAGATTTGTCATATTTCTTTATCCATTCTACCAATCTGTGTCTCTTGATGGTGAGTTTAATCCATTAACATTCAGTGTTATTACTCTCAAGAAATTTCTAAAATCAGCCATAGTTTCTTTGGGTGTATGTATGTCATATATTGTTTTTATTTTTATTTTTGTCTTTTTAGTTGTTTTTACACTCTCTTCCAACTCACTCTCTCCTGTTTTTTTTTTCCTTTCCACCTGTAGAACTTCCTTTAGTGTTTCTTGAAGGGCAGGTTTCTTATTGGTACACTCTCTTAATTTCTGTTTATCTGTGAATATTTTGAACTCTCCATCATCAAACTAGCAGCACCTAATTTTCAAAAAGTCAGGGGGGAGGAAAGAGGAAAGGAAAACAAGAAAAGAAATAATACAAAACAAAAAAACCCAAGCAAACACACAAGAAAGCAGTCAAACAAAGCTAAGGAAGATCAGCATTCATTTTTGGGCCCTTGTGGAGCCTCTCAGACTGCCTGTGTTCATCAATCAATTAGTCTGCAGGCTTCTCTCTGCAGGTTTTGAGGTGGGTTTTAGCGAGCAAAGTAATTTAAAAATTTCTTAAGTGATCTTTTTTTTGGGGGGGTGGTGGATAAGGGACCCAAAAGAAGCTAGTACAAACATAATGTATATGTTTTCCTTGTCCTATGTTGTCAGCTGGATGTTAGATATCCCTGTGGATCACCAATCTTAGAGGAGTCCAGAATCTTACAAGGGACCTCATACATTCAAGGCAGAGATTCCTCAACTGAGCTACCCCTCCAACTGGGTCAGCCAGCTCTTCAGAAAGCTATTCAGTCACTTTCCCCTGGGAAGGTTTTACTCTCCTAGCACAGCAGGATATGGCAGGCTTTATGAGCAGATCTCCCTTCCCCTCTCCTGGTCAGGTTGAGTTCCCTTTTCAAATTCAAATGGGGTCCTAATGACTGAATACTCAGCACTGAAGTGATTTTTCAAGCATCTTCTAAACCACCCTCTCCTCCCAGTGGACCCTAAATAGGCTCTTGAAAACTTATTAAGTGCTTCCCACTGCCTGACTCCCTTGGGGGTGTTAAAATCCTGGTAGTCCTCAGGGCAGAACTATTAATTTGGCTGACTCCACCCTGTCTCAAGCCAAGCCAGGGTGGTTAGGTAAATCAGGCTTCCTCAGAAGATTCACCTCTCCCCTCAGCCTGGTGCCACTTTGGTGTTCTCCCCAAAGCTCTAAGGGGGTCCAGCAACTATACCCATAGAAAGGAAACCCCTCTCCACCACTTGCCAGAATGCTCCCACACTCAGAGAATGCTCCCTTTAACTGGGTAGCTGGCAGGAGTCTGGGTTCACTCTCTTTGTCCTGTGGATGGGGCTTAGACATCTGTGATTTCCACGGGGCTGAAAACTCACGATTTTACCTTGAGCAATCTATCTCCCTGTCCAGCTTCCTCCAGATTTATGCCTCAAAGGATCCTGCTCAATGTGCTTCCAGAACAGCTCACTCGGGCTGGATCCTGTCCCTAATCAGCCCTCTTTTGTGAGAGAGATGGTGAGTGCCAACTTAAACCGATGCCATCTTATCCCCAACTCCTTCATTTACCTTTAAAAGAAGAATATTAGCAATATTTCTTTCATTTACGCTGTTTTGAATATGCCCTGTTTATTTCACATTGTTTCTCAATTTATCAATATAATTCAAATGATCAATGTCATTTGCAAGTCTCCACTTTTAGTTCAAGGTGAGGCCAAATGAAAATATTAGTAAAAGGAGTAATCTCTCAAGAAGAGAGAACAATTATCAACATTTACGCACCTAATCGAGGTGCCCCAAAATACGTGCGGCAAACTCTGGTAACTAAGAGGAGAAATAAATTCCTCTACAATTATAGCAGGGGACTTCAACACACCACTATCGTCATTAGACAGAACATCTAGGCAGAGAATCAATCAAGAAACTAAGGCACACAACAATACATTAGAAGATTTGGACTTAATAGACATATACAGAACACTACACCAAAATACAGTGGGATTTACAATCTTCTCAAGTGCACATGAAACATACTCCACAATAGACCACATGCTAGGCCCCAAAACAACACTCAATGAATTCAGAAAGATTGAGATTATACAAAGTAATTTCTCTGACCACAATGGAATGAAGTTGGAAATCAAAAAGGACCAGAGAAACAGGTTAGGCACAAGAATATGGAAGTTAAACAACACACTCTTAGACAAACAGTGGGTCAAAGAGGAAATTTCAAAAGAAATCAGTAACTACCTTGAAACTAATGCAAACAACAACACAACATATCAAAACTTATGGGATGCAGCGAAAACAGTCCTGAGAGGGAAATTCATAGCCATAAATTCATATATTAAAAAAGAAGAAAGAGCTAAAATTGAAGACCTAACTGCACACTTGGAGGAATTGGAAAAACAACAACAAACTAAACCTAAAGGAAGTAGAAAGCAGGAAATAACCAAGATTAGAGCAGAACTAAATGACATAGAGAATAAGAAAGCACTGGAAACAATAAACAAAACCAAAAGCTAGTTCTTCGTGAATATCAACAAAATTGACAAACCCTTAGCCAGACTAACAAAGAAAAAGAGAGAACAGATGCAAATACATGAAATAAGGAATGAGCAAGGTGATATCACTACTGACCCCACAGAAATAAAGAGTATCATAAGAGAATATTTTGAAAAATTATATGCCAAGAAGAATGACAATTTAGAGGAAATGGACAAGTTTCTAGAAACACACAAACAGCTGACATTGATGAAAGAAGAAATAGATGAACTCAACAACCCAATTACAAGTAAAGAGATAGACTCAGTCATTAAAAACCTCCCAACTAAGAAGAGTCCAGGACCAGATGGCTTCACAGCTGAATTCTACCAAACATTCTGGAAAGAGCTAACACCAATTCTACTTGAGCTCTTCCAAAAAATAGAAGTAGAAGGAATATTACCGAACTCATTCTATGATGCCAACATCACCCTAATACCAAAACCAAATAAAGATACCACAAGAAAGGAAAATTACAGGCCAATTACTCTAATGAACCTAGATGCTAAAATCCTTAACAAAATACTTGCTAATCGCATTCAACATCATATCAAAAGGATTACACACCATGACCAAGTGGGTTTCATCCCAGGTATGCAAGGATGGTTCAGTATAAGAAAATCAATCAATGTAATACACCACATAAACAAACTGAAAGAAAAAAATCACATGATCATCTCTATAGATGCCGAAAAAGCATTCGACAAAATACAGCACTCTTTCCTCATAAAAACACTACAAAAGATAGGAATAGATGGAAACTTTCTGAAAATGATAAAGGGTATATATGAAAAACCCAAAGCTAACATCATTTTCAACGGTGAAATCCTAAAAGCCTTCCCTCTGAGATCGGGAACAAGACAAGGATGCCCACTATCACCACTCCTATTTAACATTGTCTTAGAAGTACTTGCACGAGCACTGAGACAAGAAAAGGACATAAAAGGCATCCAGATTGGAAAAGAAGAAGTAAAAATTTCATTATTTGCAGATGACATGATCCTATACATAGAAAGCCCTGAGAAATCGACAACAAGGCTTCTAGAACTTATAAAGGAGTTCAGTAATGTTGCAGGCTATAAGATCAATGCTCAAAAATCAGTAGCATTTCTATACACCAATAACCAGCAAACTGAGGAGGAAATCAGGAAAAAAATACCATTTACAATAGTAAACAAAAGAATCAAATACCTAGGAATAAATTTAACTAAAGATGTAAAGGACTTATATACAGAAAACTACACAACACTGTTAAAGGAAATCAAAGAAGACTTAAATAAATGGAAAAATATTCCCTGTTCATGGATGGGAAGATTAAACATCATCAAGATGTCTATCCTACCCAAACTAATCTACAGATTTAATGCAATCCCAATAAAAGTCAACACTATATTTTTTAAGGAACTGGAAAAACTAACCACAAAATATATTTGGAGAGGTAAGAGGCCCCGAATTGCCAAAGATATATTGAAAAAGAAAAATGAAGTTGGAGGTATCACATTACCTGACTTTAAAACATACTACAAAGCTACAGTGATCAAAACTGCATGGTATTGGCACAAGGATAGACCTACTGACCAATGGAACCGGATTGAGAGTTCTGATATAGATCCTCGCATATACAGTCATCTGATATTTGACAAGGCCACGAAACCCACTCAGCTGGGAGAGAGTGGCCTCTTTAACAAGTGGTGCTTGGAGAACTGGATATCCATATCCAAAAGAATGAGAGAAGAATACCATCTCACACCTTATACAAAAATCAACTCAAGATGGATCAAAGATCTAAATATAAGAGCCAAAACCATAAAAACCTTGGAAGATAATGTAGGGAAGCATCTACAGGACCTTGTAATAGGAAATGGTTTCATGAACTTCACAGCCAAAGCACGAGCAGCAAGAGGAAAAATTGATAAATGGGATCTCCTCAAAATTAAAAACTTCTGCACCT
>JAKSZT010054437.1:1105058-1116332 GCA_026826555.1 Tolypeutes matacus | reverse complement strand
TAAGTAATTTCACTAACAATGCTTAGTATAAAATCTCATCAAATTTGGCTATAGGGGTGGTTTATCCTGGGACACAAGTGTCTTCTCTCTGTGGACCTGGGGAATCTAGAGAACAAGTTATCTGCTTCCAATATACAAATGAGGTTGGGCATAAGATAAACATTTCCATTTCCATAGGGAGAAAGTGGAAGAGTTTTCAGAACCAAAAACTGAAAGAAGGGATACAACATATCACCCAGATTTTATTACAGTAACCCATTTTTAATGATGAGCAGACAATAAAGATTACCATTTGAGTAAGTGTTCCATTAGAGTAGAGAAAAATGAAGCAAATAATAAAATGAAAATTGAATGAAACCAAAAGGCAAAAGTAAATTGAGTGGAGCAGAAATACTGAAAGAAAAGTTTCAAATAAGGGAAGACATTCTAGAAGATGTAGGTGTCAGGAAATGCTGTTATATCAACATAGATTGTTGAAGTGTGGAGTAATGCTTTGGAAGGTAAAACCAATATAGCTATGGAACTCAAGAAATTCCAGATAGAAATAATAATGAATTGGGCATCTCTCCAAGAGTGAAAGTGACTCTACACTAAGAAAATATATTGGTCCATCATAAAAGCACTAGAGTGGTTTATTGAGCAAGAAACTGGAAAAGCTATCTTGACCCATTCTTAACCTAAATCTGTACCTCCTTCTTATAGTCAGAATATCCATCTCATTTAAACACAGGGAAATCAAAGAATCACAAAGAAACTCCATATAATCATATTAAAGTGCTAAATGATCAATGAAACCAAATAATATTCCAGAATTTAATAACATCAGAGCATAAAAAGGCAATATAGTAACCAATTGAATAATTTAATATCTTAGAATAATGTAAAAGTAAATTTTTAAAAAGCTAAATATTCAAGAAAAACATATATATCAGAAATTAGATGATGGACATCAGGAGGATATGACAACATGAGTCACAAACTCAGAAATAAGCTAGAAATAAAACAAACAAAAATTTAGAATACTTTAGTACCATATGATAGTGATTAGTCACCATAAAAAGTACAGTTAAGGAAAAAAGTGAAAAGGTTAGAAATGAAGAAAAATCAATTTGAATAAGAAACAATTAGCAATTTGAGAAAAACAAATTAAAATGATAAATTACAATTTCAAAATGTTAAAACCTTGACTCCTACAACTATACAATGAGTACATGGCTAAAATTTATTTACTATTTCACTAATAGGAGAATAAGCAAGATGATAAATTATTCAAAGAGCATTTAAGTACCTTATTTAAAAAGGCACAACCAAATAAGTTTTTGTTTCCTTTAAAATTTTTATTGTTGATAATATGCATAAAGATAAGAACATATATCAAAAGTGTAAATGAATTTATATGAACTGAAACTAATACTGTAAACAGGACCAAGAAAAGGAAGCCGAATATTTCCATCACTCCAGAAGACAAGTTCTCTTCTAGTCGGGATTGGAAATGTGTTTGTTTAGGAAGGAACTGTGGAAAATCCTGTTGTCTGATAACTTGGGCCCCTTGAGCCTCATGAAAAACTGACAAGGTTTTTGAGAATTTTCTATGAACAGATAAACTGCTAGGCTAAGAGAAAGGTACAGGAACAGGACAAAATGAAGAAAACATGACTTCATGGGCAGAACCATGGAATCAAAACTCTCTACTAAATTGATCATCTCAGGCCAAGCCTTTGGGAAGGACAGGATTTCTGATGCAGGACTTCAAGGGTGCAAACATTTGTCCAGATGTTCAGGGAGAGCTCAGCTGCCACAGCAATATGAGAGGGTGTAATCTATCCTTCAGCTTCACAGAGAGTTTGACAATCCTTGCAATGTTTGGAGAGGGTGGGGCCTATGCCCTATTGTTTGCAGAGAGTAGGACAACTGTCCATATGCTTGGAAAGAGTGGTTCTGCCACTTCAACATGTCCTGAGGACAAAGCATTGATACACAGATGACTCTCAGACTTTGAAATTTTTTTGGTGTTGGTCCTGGTTGACTTCAGACTTGCTGGGGATTCTTCTTTTTCTTTCCAATTTATCTCTTTAGAATAGGAATGTCTATACTGTGTCTGTCCCATTATTATATTTGGGAACTGGATAACTTGTTTTCTCGATTGCACAGCTCTACAGACTAGAGAGGAATTTTACCTTAAGAAGGAACACAGCTACAACTAGGATGGATGAATTAACCTTGCATATTTGTGTTTCAGAGGATGCACTGTGGTATATTGAATTATGTACCCCAATTTAGATGTGTTCTTAATCTTAATCCTCATTCCTAGCAGTATAAACACCTTTGTAAGTAGGAACTCTTGAACATATAATTTTCTTTTATGTCATAACCCAAATAAGTGACAGTGGGTCTTAAACAATATTACTGGTCAATTTTAAAGAGAAAACACTGGAAGACAGACATTGGAGAAGATGGCACAAGAAGAAGCTGGAAATCAGCAGAAACAAGAAGTGCAGACACAAGGAGAGAGAGAGGGACCACCATATGACAGGAAACAAAGATACAAGCCAAGGAAACTAAAGGATTGCAGCAAGCCAAGACAAGAATGCTACAACTTTGGGGAGGAAGTCAAGCCTTACTGATATCTTGAATATCTTCAAAACCATGAGTCAATAAATTCCTTTTGTTTTAGCCAACTCAGTATGTGACATTTGTAATGGAAGTCTGACAAACTAAGAGGGTTTTTGACAGAACTGAGATGACATACATTAAGAGATTGGCTATGGAAATTGGTTCACAACATGATTATGGGGATTGCCAAGTCTGAATACTGTAGGGCAGGCTGTGAGATGGAAATCTCATAAAGATGAAGATGAATTTCCCACTAGAAGCGGGCTGCTTGAAGTAGAAGCAGAAATTCTTTCTGACTTCTGAAATAATCTGTTCTGGTTTTAAAGACCTCCAAGTGTCTGCTAAAGGGCTGTCAATGCAAAGTTCCAGAAATCTGATGGATTTTATTAGGGATATTTATTTGGGGTAAAACTTACAATTACAAGACCTTAAAAAGTCCAACTCAAGGCTGCTTTCTCACCAAAGTTAGTTGCCACATGTTGAAGCAAGATGTTTGCCAATCTCGGGCTTGTCTCTGCCTTCTCCTCTGGGCTTCCTTTTGCTCTTGAGGCTCCATGGGATCAGACTATTGAAGTTTCATGTTTAAGTGAACCCATAGTCCCCTCATTCCTGGCATAGGGCTTGTTCCTTTCTGGGCCTCCTATAGCAAGCTTGGTCCCAAACTCAGCTGTAAGCTATCAGGCAAAATGTCTCACCTCTCCCTGAGTCTTCAGCTGTTTGATCCTTCTCCTTTCTGTTTCATGGCAGGACCAAAAATGACAGAGCTCTCTCTTCCTGTCTGTCTGTCTGTCTGTCTATGTGTACAGCAAGGGGGCAAGATTTAACCTGGGTCATATCCACTATAATAGTCAAATAAAAAATCCAAATATTAACAAGTAATCTAATCAAAGACACCCCAGCTTAAATTAACACAGTCAAAATGTATCACAACCAGAGGAATAGATTAGTTTACAAGTATAATATTTCTCTTTTTGAGATTCATGAAATAATCTCAAACTGCCACAGCTGGAGAGAACCCCCACAATGCTGTGGGCAGTCTCCTTTGTTGGTGGTAGATCTATGAGTTGTAGATGTAATCAATTTATTATAGGTGCAAATTAATCTATGATAATTAGTGACTATCAGGCCAGTTTCACCAAACAATTGGACACCATACCCTACCCAAGTGGAAAGATGAAATTAACCATCACAGTCCATTGCTTATTAACTTGGCTCCCATTTACATCTACTTAACCAATAATCCCTAAATAAAGACAATAAGATAGTCATACTTCTGCCTAACATAAAACTGTACTGTGTACAACAGAAAATGCATAATGCTTTCTTCAGAAGAGGATGCAAGTCCTTGAGTGATATTCACTCTTATTCTCTAAATGTAATAGTATGACATATAGTTAATATAACCTATGTTTTATGATAAGGGGTTAAGAGGTGGAAGAAAACAAAGATATTTATTTTATATGTGTGTATGTCTATAATCATATTCATGACAAAATAAGGGAAAGTACTCAAAAATTAAAATATTTGTTTCTGCAATTGCTTACATGATCATAACTAGTACTTTTAACCATCTTTACCTACTACCCTTTCCATATTCCCTTTACCTCAGCAAGCACCTCAGATGGTCATGGTCCATTTCTTGGGGTCCATTTCAATCTCATTCCTGAAAGCTCTAGACTATTTGTACTCCTGAATAGATTGGATTGTAGTACTAGTCCATTGACTTTAATCACAAGGCTTGGTAGTACTAAGAGATACACTAAGTTATCTCCCATATTCCAGATATACTCTTACATACATCCATTAGGAGTCCAATTTCCCCTTGGTAAGCAGGATCAATGATCCCAGCTGTTACAGTAACTCACTTTTTGCCTATTGATTCAGGGACATAAGGAGATCAAAATGACCAATTGGCAGTCTTATGTTCCAGTTCAATGGAATCATTGCTGGGTTTTTTTGGTGGAAGTATTCCTCCCTTTGCAGACCTCTAGGCCAGGAGAGCCCAAGTTTGCAGAGACAAGAAGCAAAAATTTTGTTAGGCACCAATGAGAGGCACCAATCATTATTACATGGGTAATAATAATTGGTGCCTCTCCCATTTATGCTGTGTTATTCCTGGTCACGTGAATCCTGTCTATGAGAGAAACAACACCACAGAGTGCACACTAATTTAGAGCATATATAGAAACTTGAGGACTATTTCCCCAGTGATGTAAGATATTTCCCCCCTGTTGACATTATGATTGAATCTTCAGAAGGCCATTCTATCTAAATGATTCAAGATGATGGAGATTGTTGTAATATCAGAGAATCCTATGAACATGGGACCACTGTACACACTTCATTTGCTGTTAAGTGATTTCATAGAGCAGCAGAAATGTTTTTGAAATAGCATGATAATATATAACACTTTCTATAAGCCCACAGATGGTAGTTTTGGCAGAAGCACTGTGTGCAGAGAAGGCAAATCAGTATCCAGACTAAGTGTCCAGGAAGAACAAAACACTGCCCCTTTCATAGATGAAAGTGGCATAATGTAATCCACTTGCCATCGAGTAGAAAGATGAACACCTGGGAATTGGTTGGTAGCCTCTGCTGCTGTTAGATTGGGCTCTCAATAATTGCGTAGCCAGAGCAGCCTTTGTGATTGAAAGTCCATATTGCTGAGTCCATGCATAACCTCCATCCTTACCACTATGACTACTTTGTTCTTGAGCCCATTGGACAATGACAGGAATGGGTGGGTAAAAAGTATTAACTAGTATCCACAGAACAGGTCATCCTATCTATTTGATTATAAAGTCCTCCTCTGCTAGACACTGTCTGGGACACAAATACATTCACGTTTTTCATCCATTCAAAGAGTTCTATCTACATACCTCTCTTGCAGACCATTTGGTCTTCAATTTTCCAACCGTATCCTTTCAAACCCTGACCACACACCAAACCACTGGTTTCAGCCCCTAAATCTGTGCACAAATCCATCTCTGAACATTCTCCTTCCAAGTAAAATGAAAGTCAAGGTTCACTTCTCAAGAGTCTGCCCGCTGAGATGATTTCCCTCCATTACTGTCCTCAAGGAATGTCCCAGTAAGGGCCTATAGTGCTGCAGCTGTCCACTTTCGGGTGGCATATATATATTGTGCACAATCCTCTGTAAATGAGGCCCTCATTTTCTCTTATTTTGAGGGACCCCCCAAGAAGCCAGAGCAGTGGGCTGGGACAGTGAAGGAAGGTGGCAAAGGTGGGTGTCAGGGGCATCTGAGCACTCCTTCAGTAACTGACTTGTAACCTCAGGGTCTGCTAGTGCCTGATCTCCTATAAGCCACTTTCATTTGATGATGGAATGCTTCAGTACATGCCCAGCTTGATGGCTTAGTGGGTCAAAGAACACCCATTTCATGATAGGAAGCTCAGCTTTCATGATAATTAGGCAGCCCATGGTTAAGCATTCAGTTTCTACTAAAGCCCTGTGGCAGGTTAAAATCTGTTTCTCAAAAGGAGAATAGGTATCTGCAAAAGATGGCAAGTTTTGTTCCAAAATTCCATGTTTGCACTGTGATTCCTGTATAAAGGCTGGGCAGAGGCTCCAAACAGCATCGCCATTTGCCATTGACATTTTGAGCACCCTTGGATATGATGGATCATTATGGCTCAGGTGGCAAAGCAGCTTGCACAGTAGTCTGGATATGTTACAGAACTACCTCTTAATTTGGACCCCACTCAAAGTTAGCAACTTTTTGGTTTACTTGGTAAATGGACAAGAATAACACCTTAATGGGAAATATATTGTCTTCCAAATCCTCAGCGGCCAACTAGGCTTTATGCCTTTTTTTGTTTGTAGGAGGGGCCAGATGCAACACATTTTCCTTCATCTTAAAAAGGATATCTTGACACTCTGCTCTTTACTGGATGCCTAGAAATTTCACTGATGTGGAATGCACCTGAAATTTTATTGAATTCATTACTCATCCTCTGACATGCAATTAATTTACCAATAAACCTAGAATAGTTGCTATGTCTTGCTCATTTCATCCAGTCAGCATAATATCATCAATTTAATGGACCAGCGTGATGTCTTTTGGAAGTGTAATTCAATCAAGGTAATTATAGACTAGACTATGAGATAAGGTTATAGATTTGATCTACCTCTGAAGAAGAATAGTGAAGGTGTTTTGCTGTTCTTAACAGTTAAAAGCAAACTAACAGGAATTGAAATTTAAAAAGCATTTGTCAAATCAATAGCTGCATACAAGTACCTGGGGATGTGTTAATTTGCTCAAGCAGTGATACCAAATCTGAAACAGCAGCTGCTATGAGAATAATTGTCTGTTTAAGTATATAATAATCAACTGTAATCCTCCAAGATCAATCTATTTTCTGCACAAGCCAAATAGAAGAGTCGAATTGGAATGTGATTAAATCACCACCCCTGTATCCTTCAAGCCCTGATGACACTGATCTACACCGTGTAACTGTGAATCTTTTTCTGAAAACTCTCTATTCAATCCCATTGATCAATATATCTTTTCAACAATACACTCTGTTGAATATTTTAGCTTTTTGATAAATCCTAAAATCAGATTATGCAAGTCTTCTAATATTATTCTTTTTTATTCAAATTTGTTTTGACTATATTAGTCCTTTGCTTTTTCATATAAATTATAAAACCAGCTTGTGAATTTCTGAAAACAAGCTTTTGCTTAAATTTTAATTGGGTTGCATTCAATCTATAGATCAATTTAGGATTGCATTTAAATAATTGATCAGACTCCCTGCCAATAGCATATTTCTTAACTTCTTTATTTTATTCAGATTGCATGACCAATATTATCTACCCACTAAGTTAGAATCTCTTTGTATGGGTCCCAAGCACTGATGTATTTTTCAAAATTATTCTAAGATTTTCTTATGAATATAGCAAAGTATTAATCCATAGGCTAGTATATGGCATCCCCAAAACAAAGTCAGACCATATAAAACTCAAAACATGTAACCTTTGACTCTACCAGACTTCTAATATTCTAAATTTCTAACACATAGACTCATACAGTTTTTTTTACGACTGCCCCAGCCCTCCTCTTAGTGCTTCATATTCATAAGTTTTTCTCTTCCTTTACATTCTCAACAAGCTTAATCTATCTCTCACACTACTGGGAAGTATAGCACTTTAAATTTTAAAAAAAGAAGTAAAGTAAATTTTTATTAAACAATTATATATTGTGCCATAGGTTACCCTTTTCATATTATCTTATTACATACATATTTATGGAATTTTTGAGGAATTTAAGAGGTTATATTTCTAGTAAGAGGAAGCTGATTTCAAGGAACTTAAGGTATTAATCTAATGCCACATAGCTAACAAATATTAGAGCTAGGATTATGTATTAGAAAAATAATCATTTAATTACATCCCTGATCCTATGCCACATGGTTTTTCCACCGAGGGACCATTTTTTTACTAAATGGCAAAGTGCATTCATGTGGTCATTTTTATCATATAATTTATTGTTCCAGAAACTTTCACATGTTTATTACGGGAACAAATCTCATCATATTACTTTTCTGTGGCAGAAGAGAGTTATTGTGTTTTCTCTTTTGATACACCCTACAGACTTCAAGATCTTGATAAACTGGCATACATATTTAGGTGCATAATACTCATAGTCTATTGTGATAATTGAATAACCAGTTCAATTCCAGAGATAAGAAGAAAGGTTTTTCATCACTTATACATTATTTTAAAAACTATAATCCTGAATCTCAAACTAGAGTATGTTTTTTAATATTTAAATTTGAGATAATGTGGTATAGTTTACTCAGAGTTTTATTTTAAAAAAATGGAACCACAGGACTTCCAAGAAACATAAAAGGATAAATAGGAAGTTCTCTACATAGTAAGTCAATAGAGCTGCAAATCAGAAATTTGCTTTAATTTTTGATGCAAGATAATAGAATAGGGACAATAGAAATTTGGTGCTATATATAAATATTAGAGAAATAAAGATAGAAAATTAATTTTTAATCATGCATTCAGTGTATACCACTTTGATATATATATTTTTTCAAATCAAAAATTATAAATGAATTGTAAACTTAATTTACTAGTTACCTAATTGATCTAGAAGTCTTTATATATACATATATTTTAATTTAATTGTTTTTTAAGATTGATGGATTTATGAAAATAACTGTAAAAGTAGAGGGTATAGTTTGCATTCCTTCTAGGCAATAATGACTCCAGAATATTTCGTGTAACAGTGGGACTCGTAGATATGTTGTGCACTTTAGCCTATGGAGTCAGAGAAAGCTGAGCTTGAATCCCGGCTCTGTTGGTAACTAACTGTGTGATTTATGTTCTAGCTTCACATAAGTTTTCTCATATATAAAAGGATACTAAATTATTTAGATTGCCAAAGGCTATGCATATTACATAAAGTAATATCCATAAAATTACTAACTCCTAGTAACCACTTCATAAAATGTGGTAGCTGCTATCATAGCTTCTCAAGTTTTATGTTTCTAAATCTGTTCTCATGGATATCTGTTACTTTATATTTTCAGACTACATAAAAGTTGAGAAAATAGTTTTATTTTAACTTTTCAGATTGATCATGCTTTTTAAAAAATTCTGTATTTTTTTTTCTGGCCTCTATCTCCACTTTAAATGACATCAGCTACACATATACACAGACAGTTTAATAGTCCACAATATTAGTTAACAGGAAGTAATCTAATCTGTGAGCAGATTAGATTAAATGGTTAGATGTGATACATCTTCTGTAAATATTTCCAATTCTTACAGCGATGTAGAGAATTTCTGTAGAGTTATGATTTGCTATAAAATATTCCTTAATTTGTAAATCAACTTCTTGCTCTACACAGACATTCAATGACTAAGAATTGCCAGAAATTTCATTTTCTAGAGTATCAGAAGAATTTATGTTAAAAATACTAGTATTTCACTGACATCTCCATAAGCAGAATGTGGCTTCAGAGATGAATCATTCTGGACCCTTATAATGTAGGATATTGGTATTCACATGATTTATTCTCAATAGAATGATACGTATGTATATTTAATGTCATATAATAAGCATATGTGTTTTAACTTTCTAAAAGATGATGAAAGCAATGTACAGAAATAGATTGGCTTTTACAATGGGGATTCATTTACTTATAAACTTACAGTTCTGAGGCTATGAAAATATCCAGTATTCCTTAGGCAATATTCATCAGGTGATGCTTTTCTCCCTGAAGGTGGGCTGCTGGCAATCCTGGACTCCTGTCACATGGCAGAACAAAATCCGGCCTTTTTCCCTTCTCCTTCAGGTCTCACTGCTTTCAGTATCTGGCTGCTTTTTCTGTGGCTTTCTTTCTCCTGAGTTTCCTTGAGTTCAGCTTCTTGCTCTCATGGCTTTTTTCCTCTGCTTTTGTGGCTTTTTTCTCTGTATGTCCTTCTTTGTACTCATCCAGTTTATAAAAGACTCCAGCAAGAGGATTAAGAACCACCGTGGTCATGCCTCCTGAAGAAATTTAATCAAAAGACCCTTAGCTGCAGTAACCTAATCAAAAGGTGCCAACTACAATACTTTCACATCAAAATGAATGGATTAGCTTTAAGAAAAGAATTTTCTGGGGTCCATAAAAGCTTCAAACTACCACAATATGTGTAACTTAAAGAAGAAATATTTAGCTTCTTGTTTAGGATCCCTTCATTACTCAGTGTTTTCATGAGAAAAAATTGATTTTTAATTCTGTGTTTATTTTATTTTAGAGAAATTGAATTTGGAAATATTTCAATTTTATGCATGCTTCACTTATTGTCAAAATTTAAATTAATAGAAGTATATCAATGTATCTCAGAAATAAGCACTCTGCAATGACACTATTTTTATTCAGTTGAATAGGATATGCCTGAAAATTTTGGTCAATATTAGTTATTTTGTGGTTTGGAAAGATGAAGTTCTATCTGCAAACTCCTACTGCCACTAAGTGCTATCTGGGATTTTAATTCAGTGTTATAGAGACTCTCAATAGAGTTGGCATCTTGTTGAAATTTGACCAGTGTGTGTTAGTCATGATGTATTATATAATGGATTCTTTTAGTAGACTACCTATTGATACATTTTTCAAAATTCTTGCATAATTTTATTTCCTTTCACTGTGTTTCATCCACCTACCTGTTTTGTTCTTACCACTCTTCAGTAAATATTACTGTATCTAATTTATGGATTATTGTGAGAGAGAGACAGGGAGAGAAATGTGATGGAGAGAAAGAGAATTAGGAATTATTTGGAAGAGAGGTGCCTTTTTTGATATGCCCATATAATTACATTAGTGCATAATTATATTATTAGTTGATATCATTATAAGTTATTTTAACCTAGACACTCAAACTAAATCAGAAATTATTATGATTTATTTGTGTTTTTTCATGAGTCAATGTAAGTTGCCTGAATTTATAGAGAAATCAGAATTAACTTAATTATACATGTTTACTCTATATTTCTCTGAGCCAAGTGAGTATATTTTTTCTCTAATCTCGAAATTATTAAGCTGTTTATTCTATGTATTAGAAAAATCGTTCTTCTAGGTCTTTGAGAGCCTTTCCGGGAAAATAAAGATGTAGCTTTCTTTTCATTTCAATAATTTTAAGTT
>JAKSZT010054437.1:1084650-1095875 GCA_026826555.1 Tolypeutes matacus | reverse complement strand
CATGGTGTGGTGTGTTGATAGAGGGGTGTTGTTTGGAAATTCTGCACATGTGCATGATTGTTTTGTAGGTTTACAACTTCTGTCATAAAAATATATTTTAAAAATAATAATAGGATGTGTTGGGGGGAAAAGACACCAAATGTAAGATAAGGACTATAGTTACTGGTAAGATTTTGACAATATTCTTTCATAATTTGTAACAAATATCTTGTTACAATATTCTTTCATAATTTGTAACAAATGCAAGGTGTTGGTGGTGGGTTGATGTATGGGACCCTCGTATGATATTATGCATGTTTGCTTTGTAAGTTCACAACTTTTACTATACACTTATTGTTTATGTATGTCATTAAAATGATATAGGGAGGCGGCTGTGGCTCAATCAGTGGGGCTCCTGTTTACCATATGGGAGGCCCCGGGTTCGGTTCCCGGGGCCTCCTGGTGAAGGCAGGCCCGCCTGCATGGCGTGGTTAGCTGACCCAGCGAGCACAAGCAGCAAGGGGGGGATGAATGAATGAATAAATAAAATCTTTAAAAAATAAAATAAAATAAAATAAAATGATATAAAAATAATAATAATAGGGTGGGTTGGGGGAAGAATACTTTGGTTAATAGTAATATTTTGAGGATGCTCTTATTAGTTTAAAATGTTTTACACAATGCAAGGTATTGATGGTAGGGTGTTATATGATAATCCTTTATGATGTTATATATGTTTGTTTTGTAAGTTCACAACTATTACTATACATTTATTGTTTATGTATGCTTATGTAGGAGTGATATATGTCAATAAATTTTTTTTAAGTGGAAAAAAAGCAGACAGAAGAAAATATATATCACATATAGAAGAAAAAGCATAATTATTATAAAAGACTTGTATTACACAATGATGAAAGTCAGGAAATAATGGAAAAATATTTTTAAAGTACTGAAAGTTAAATACTCATTCCAGATTTCAATACCCACTGAAAATAACTTTTAAATAAAAGATCAAAATAAAACCTTTTTAGGAAAATAAACATACATGCACATTGAAATAGTTTTATTTTGTTTTTGCCAACAGACTTGTGATTTAAAAATCATCCAGGCAGGAGTATGATAACAGAAGGACACTTGGGTCTAAACATAGACATATACAGCAATGTCATTGTAAAAATAAAGGTAAATGTATCAAATATTTGGTTTTTAATTTTTTACTTGATTTAAAAATAATTTCCTAAAGCCAAACAAGTTTGAGGAATTTTGGGTGTAAAAGAAAAATTATGATAAAAGTAGCACAATGATTGGGAATGAAGTATTGAATCTCTACTACCTTACAATTCTTAAATTATAAGTTATGTGGTATATTTTAGGTAGACTATGATAACTTAAACATACATATACAAATCTTTAGGACAATCAATTAAAAAAAAGAATGCAAAAATTGCAAATATAATGGATTAAAATAAGGATATCATTATAACCACACACAGATATGAAAAGAAAAATAAGAAAATTTTATAAAATGCTCACATGAGAAAAAATGCTAGCCTTAATATTCCTATACCTTTTAGGTAAATTACATTTTTCCTTAAAAATCTTCTAAATAACTATTTGGAATTTGTTTTACAAATGTGAAAATCACATATTTCCCTCATACTGGAATGTAGACAGAGTGCTATATGAAACCTCTTCAACCATGCAGAAGAGGACATATTTGGAGATAGCAGGGCAACAACTGAAGAAACTTGAATGCCACGATTACCTCATGGAAAAGAGCCACCCATAACGCCAAGTTAGCTAAAGTTTGCACTGTTACCCCCAAGGATACTTCCCACTTTGTTGAGCCACTGTTTCTGAATCCCTTTCTCTTTTTTATTATGTTAATATATATTTTATTTCATACAAAATATATTTTATATAAAATATATTTTAAAGTATGCTTAGATTATATAAATGTTACACAAAAATTAAAAGTATTCCCATGTTTCCCACCTTCCACACCTCCCATAATATCCCACATAAACATCTTTCATTAGTGTGACTCATCACCTGCAAAGGTTATACACATTCTGGGGCTTTGCCACTAAGCATGAGCCATAGTTCACATTGTAGAGCACTCTCTCTCCCACACAGATCTGCATGTTATATGCTGATGTAAAATGGCCTATATTTGTCATTGTAATGTCACTCAGGATAACCCTCAAGTCCTGAAAAAGCACCTGTATTACAACTGCTTTACCCTTCCCTGCCCCAAAAGTGTCCTGTGGCAACTGGCTCCACTTCACTGTTGTAATTTATTCCATTGCTTGAATCACAATATGTTTACAACAGAATAGCATTAAGTCCACTCTAGTGCATAGCTCTTCCCCAATCCTGAGGAGTTTGGGTTGGTGATGTCCACTCCACCTCCAAATGAGAGGGGGCTTATATCCCAAAGATACAGTGGATGGGATTATCTTGCCTGCAGCTGCACGCTCTCTCCATTCCCTGGGATGGCCATTGTCCATCATCGTCTCCTCACCTGGTATCTTGGGTGAGTCCATTGAGCTGTAGGGTAGGAGTTGCAGCTCCACCGAGATTCCAGGCACAGCTGGTACATGTGCAGGCCAAAGGCTCCAGTCTCTGGAACTACACCTACAAACTCCACCATCGCATATAGGTTTGAATAGAAGGGTCTGATGGACCATGTGCAGGGAGGACTTACTTGAATCCAACTCTGTCACTTAAAGTACCACAGATTCCAAAGTAGAGCCCACTGATAAGGCATCATGCTCTGGAGTCATTCCCCCTTACACAGGACCTGGGTGTCTCCAGAGCTCTTAGGAGCCCCTCAGTGTGGAGTGATATCCACTTTGGTGTCCTATGAGATCCTACTGAGGTGTGCGTAAGCGTTACCTCTGGGATGACTTTCTGACTCTCTTTGAAGTCTCTTAGCCACATGAACTCATTTCTCTTTACCTTTTCCCCCTTTTATTCAAGGTCTTTTTCCAGTCATATTGCCACTTGGCACTTGGTATTAATCCCTCGTTGCCAGGAAGCTCATCCCCGGGAGTCATGTCCCACACTGGGGGGAAGGTAACGCATTCATATGCTGAGTTTGGCTTAGAGAGAGGCCACATTTGAGCAACAAGGAGGCTCTCAGGTGGCAACCATTAGGCATCCCATAACAGTAGGCTAAGTTTCAATTACAAGAGCAAAGACTAGTAAGGCTAGTCATCAATAACAAGGACCCATCAGTGGGCCATCCTCCCTTGCTAGACACTGTCCCTGCACTTGGGGGACTGTTGCTGCTCCCTTGGAGAATGTGGCAGAACTCTCCAGGCTGGGAATTCAGTATTCCCTCATTTATTGAGTGATTGTCTACCCACTGTGCCCATGCACCACCCCTTGATCCTTTGAACAAATTTATATATCTTTCATGTATATTCAGGTGAACTTCCTCCCATGAAACCTCCATCCCAGACACCCTCCACCAATGATCCTCTCCTGCCCCCTCTGTAACCCTTCTGTGGTCCAAACCTTCCTTGAAGATGAAGCGCATATAATAGCCAAATGCAATTAATAGGAAAATGAAATAATAAAGATAAGTTTAAATATAAGAGATAAAATACATGGAAACTTAAAAAAAACACTAGAAATAAAATTAAATTAAATGATTGGGATATTCAGAAAATGGGAAAAAAATTTTAAAATTAAAAAAAAATTTTAAACATTTTTCCTTTTATCACTGCAATATCGCGTGTCCAGTCTGTATTGTGGCACCTGCCTTCTATCACTCTCCAGTGTCTCCCGAATTTTCATTTAATTTTCAAAGAAGTTTTAGGTCACAGCAAAGTCACACACAGAATACTAGAGACGCTCATATGGCCAACCTCCTTCCCGTTTCCTCACCCTATATTTAAACCTTTTTTATGTGGATGGTAACATTGTTATAACTGTTATACAGATAGTGAAACATAACTACTAAACATTGTCAATGATTTACAGTATAGTTTACAATTTAGAGAGCACAGTTTAATAATTTTTGATGATATCTACCATGTCCTGTGTCCATTACTGTAAGGTAATGAAAAACATTTCCCATGACCACTAAATATCCCCGGTATGATCTTTTCTGTTATTTCCTCCCCATCCCCCTGGGGCACATGACACTCGCCTGTCTTGACTCATTGGATGACAAGATTCATAGTTACATGCAACAAGAGGTCTTGACATGCTGATTATCGTCTCCTATTAGGATTAACCTTTGCACCGAAGAGACACCCACCTCTCTGTTTCTGAATGAATCGGTCCTCTCAAAAATGAGGTTCCATCTCCTTCCCACTCACTCGCCGTGTGGGTCTCCACTCCCCAACACAACACATTATGACAGGATGATCACTCACTCACTCCCCAGAAGCCTACTCCAGATGCACCCCTTCCTGGATGCTCCCCCACCTACACCCTAAACCTGTGACACTACCTTGTAATACTTCCATAAGTGCATTCCCACTCCTACACTTTCAGCATTATACCCACAAATCCCATGTTCACCTAGTCTCCCTCCCATCTGTCCAGTATCCTGGGTATTTTAACCTGCCATTCCTAATCTACCCACCTATTAACCCTGCACCACCAATCCCAGTAATATCACTACCCACCTGTCCTATCCTTCAATATGCAACTATACTCTATCACTTTACCATAGATTATGTCCATATGCATGATGGCTCACAACCTTGTCTTCTCTTTGAAGCCCTTTCTTACAATAGCCTCTACCTAAGTGATAGAAGTTCTCCCCCTACCCCAGTCACATCAATTGATAAAACACTCTTTCCTCTGCAGAGTTCTTCATTTCAGGAAACAGGACTGTACATGTATGTTTGAGAACATTTAGCAGCTATCTCCAAATTTACACTGTTTTCTATTAACAGCTCTAGAGAACACTGATAGCAACATACACCTCCCTCTCAAAAGTCCCTGATTTTTGTTAATGCTTTTTAATATAATAAAGTATTTATTTCTTTTTTCAATTCTGAAAGATTAGTATATTTTTGTACAAAAAGTGTCATATCAGAGTGGTGAGTAGTAATGCAATCTCTAAAGGCAGACAGTCTGGTTCAAATGTGAGCTTGTCTTTTAACCTCTTGAATGACCATGACCATGTCCCAGTTTCATCCTCTGTAAAATTCAGCCTTTCAAAAACATTTATTGAAGCATGCCTTTAAGTACTGGAAATATAGCACTGATGTAATTGGAAAAATATTGTGCTCATAGAGCTTTTATAGTGGAGGAAAACAGAAAGGAAACAAAAGTCTTAAGCAAAATGGTTAGAATGTTAGATAGATTAGCTGCTATGGAAAACAAATGCAGCAAGGACAAGGGATGGGACAGGAACTATTTTAAATAGGGTAGTAAGGGATGGTCTAATGAGGAAGTGAATGAGAAAAGACCTAGGCAGTTATCTGGGGGATGGGAATTTTAGGAAGAAGAAAAAAATGGAAGAAGTCAAACAGCATCAGGGCTAATGTGTAGAGGGAAGCAGGAGAAGTTCAGTTTGGCTGTGCCAAAGGGAGCATAACAGATGCAATGATAAAGGATGAGCTCATAGAAATAAGACAGAGGAGCAAAATCTTGTTGGAGCTGAGGCTTTTATGAAAAGTTTGAGTTTTAATCTGAGTGTAATGCGAAGTCATGTAGGTTTTGGAAAAAATGTGACATAATACAATTTACATTTTAACAGTAACATTCTGGCCCCTACATTGAGATTTGACTTGAGGGGAATATGGCAGAAAATGGAGAGACAATCTAGAAGGCTGGAGCAATATTTTAACCTCAGATTATCGGTCTTTTAGGCTAGGGTGCTAGCAGAGGAGTTATTGAGAAATAGTCACCCTCCAAGTATATTCTGCACAGAGAATCAATATGATATGCTGGTGGACTCGATGTGGGGTGTGTGGCATAGAGAAAATGCCAGGATGAGGCTTAAGTCTTTGCCTAAACAAGTGGGAGATGACATTCCATTACCTGAGATTAAATTTTAGGTACTTCAGAAAACTACCTGAGAGTTCTGTTGTGAAGATAAACTATGTCAATTATATACCTAAAGCTCTTTGGATATTGTTTGCCACTCAGTAGGTGCTCAGTAAATATAATCTGCTTTTACCATTATTATATAACATCAATAATTTGTAAACAAGAACTAATGTTCATATTTTGTTATGCATTATTCTAGTCTCATTTTCTTAGTCATTTTTAAGTGTTTCAAATTTATAATACATTGTATTTAGACATGCCACCATCAACGAAAGGATTTTTTCTTCAATATATTTCAGACAACATCTTACATAAAATATTATATGCACTGATTTAAATAGGGGAAATACAGGAAAAATGCAAATATTTTAGTGTTTTCACATTGCCCAAATGGTATGCTCCATTTATCTAATAACATCATAAATGCTTTCTAAAACATATTATAAGAAAATAGGGTAGTCTAAATTTAATTAAAATATAAATATTTCCTGAATTTTTCATGTCTGAATAATTAGAGCATCTATTCACCATTTTGTCAAAACTAAGCAAAACAATGCAATTTCTAAGTTATAGATATGTGCATAAATGGAAACAAGTCCAGCACAGTTCATAAGAAAGACTAGAAAATGTAAAGAGCTTGTAAATATCAGACAAGATGCAATGCATGTAAAAGATAAAGGATTAGTCAAAAAGAATATTATTAAAAATATATGATTTGGTTTAAGCAGTTAATCACTTGCTTCCCACATCAGAGGTCCCAGGTTCATCCCTGGTGCCTCCTGAAAACAAAACATAAAACAAGCAAGCAAATAAATGAAAAAAAACAACTCAGTAGAGACAAATTGGCTAAGTGGTTGGGCGCTAGGCTCCCATATAGGAGGTCTGGGTTTCAATTTCCGGCCCTGGTACCTCCAAAAATAAATAATAGATAGATAGACAAATAGACAGATAAAAATAAATGCTCATCAAAGACATCTCTGCAAAGAAAAAAGAGGAATTTACATAAATACAGATTCTAAACAGTATAGAGCTCAGAGAAAAAAAAAGCCATAATAAAGTAATTTATATGGATATAATATATATTAAATTTTTTGTATGAATGAAATTTCATATAAATTTCAATTAAAATTCAAGGTGTAGAGAAAATAATGTACATTTTATGTATTTGAATAAATTAGTGAACAGTGATGAGTTAGTGAAAAATCACTACTATTTTACTCCTAAAAGAAATGTTGAACTTTATTTTAATGTTTCCATAATAATTTAAGAAAAGATAAAAATTCTAAAAAAAAATGTAAAATAAAGTAAGAGAATACAAATTACTTGAATGCTAAAAAATGTATCTAGTACTCATTGCTTAAGTTTAAATAAACAAATATTTTGAAATGAAGGAAACATACTTTGTTAAATATACATTAAATAGCAAAGAAAATGTAAATTGTAGTTACAGTTTATGTAAAAAAATTTATAAAAAGAACTTTTAGAACCTACCTGCCTAAAATTTATGGGATGTCACAAAATTTAGATTCATTACCAATTCTTAGTTTTACAACTTTTCTCTATTAAAATTTGTGTAACAAATGAGCCAAGAATTTAACTCAAGATAACAAACAGAAATTAGGAGAAAGGAAACAATATTTTTAATCATACCAAAATTATACAAAGTAATATATTGACATATCACAGAATGATAAAGTTTTAAAATAATTACCTGGAAGATACAAAAGCGATATCAGTGCATGATGATATTTAATGTCATTAATTATAAAACTTCAGGTCTTAAACCATGAAAAGATGAGGTTCTTGATTCTGTTCACGAACCAAGTAAACATTTGTTTTAGTTTCCTAATCTGCTCAAGAAAATACTATAGAATGTGTGGACTTAAACAATGGGAATTTATTATATTGTGGTTTTGAAGCTAAATGAAAATCCAAAACAAGGTGTAATCAAAGCATCATTGAGGCAATGCTCCTCCAAGACTATGGCATTCGCGGATTAACTGCCAGTGATCCCTGGAACTTTGTTTCAAGGCACATAGAAGCATCTCCTGGTCTTTCTTTTCTCTTCCAGTTTCTCTTGATGTTTGGCATCTAGCTGTTGCATCTGAGGTTTTCTCTCCCTTTCACTGAATTTCAATCTCTTATAAAGGATTCCAGTAATAGGATGAAGACCCATCACTATTGAGGTGGGCTAAATCTTAATTGAAGTAACCTCATCAAAAAGTCATACTTTTTAGGTTTTACACCAAAGGAATAGATTAAATTTGAGAACATGCTTTTCTGGGGTACATAGAGTTCCAACACCCCAAAATATTCAACTCTCAAAGGAAGTATTAAATATTATAGTGATGAGTGGATCTTGAAATTTGCAAAAGAATAATAGAAAATGACAAAAACTTGCATATATGTATGCAATACATACATACACAAACATAGAAGACCATGAAAAAAATATAAAAAATTGTTAGGATATTGTTATTTCCTTTAATAATTTAAAACATTTTCCAATTTTTCTTCAACGTTCACATATATTTTTTCAATAACTCAATTTATCACAATATTTTAATTTTGCTCTAAGAACAGATGTTGAAGTGCTGTTTTTCCTTTTTAGAGATTTGTTTGCTTATGAATAAGATTAACCAAAAAGCATTTATAAGCCACCAGCAAGCATTTTCATTACAGAAGTTGTTGTATATTCAAAATTTTGCAAAAGTCTAATTATTCTGATTATAGTGGCGGAAATTTATTAGTACTACTTAAATACTTTCCATATATCATCTGATTTAATCTTTATAATAATCTTAAGGGTTTAGAATTATTATTTTTCTTGCACAACTGAGAAACTGCATTTAAGTTTTCAGTGACTTACTAAGGAATATACATCTAAAATTCTGGCAGATCTAGACTCTAAACTTAGATTGTTCAGTCTAAAGCAGATCTCAATGACTATGCTCTCTTTCTTATCTACAAAATAAATGGGATGACTTCTGAAAGTTGTCTCCATTAAAATTTCTCTGAAATTGGAATTTTCATGGAGATTTCTATGATACATTTTGAAAGACAATGACATAATTTTTCATCTTAGTTACCCTGAAATATACATATATTTAAACCACAGGCTCAACACATATTCCACAGGTTCCAATTACAATGTAGATTTCCTAAAACATATTCTTGGAAATGTTGCTGATCATGGGTGGTGAAATAGCGGATGGCTCAGCAGAAGTACAAACTAATTAAAAGATGCTCATGTATTGAGAAAGGTACAAATTAAATACCCAAATAAGCATGAAAGAAAAGATGCATGTAAATGGTCAGCATTACTGACATTTCATATGCCTGGAACACTCTTTCTTCTGTATGACACTAATTAGAGCATTTTTCACTTCTTTGTTCCTAAGACTATAAATGAGTGGATTCAGCATGGGGATCACCATAGTATAAAAGACAGAGGCCACTTGATATTTTCCCAAGGAGTAGGTTTTAAATAAGTAAATATCATAGTGCTATAAAAGACGTTTACACCAAGGCAGTAGGAGGCACAAGTAGAAAAGGCTTTGCCCTTTCCTGAAGTAGAATTAATTTTCAAGATAATAGACAGCATGGACATGTAGGACATGGAGATCGTGATAAGAGACACAAAAGAGTTGAGCCAGAAAGAATGAATATCATGATTTCAGTGTCATGAGTGTCAGTGCAGGAAAGGGCTAAAATTGGGGTTGTGTCACAGAAAAATTGAAAAATTACTTTGGATTTACAAAAATGCAAGCTGTTCATACAAAGAATATTGACAAAGGATTCAGTAAAACCAATGATGTAGGAACTAGTGACCAGGACATGGCAGAGTCTGGTAGACATAACAACTGGATAGTGAAGAGGATTGCCGAGAGCTACATAGCAGTCACAGTCCATTGAAGAAAGAAAAAATAAATTCAGTGGCACGCAAGAAGCCAAAAAAGTATATCTGGGTGAAGCATCACATAAATGATCTATACTTGTTGGAAGTCAGTAAGTTCTCTAAGGTTTTAGGTGTGATGAGAATTGAGTAACTTAGATCAAGTAATGACAGGTGACTGAGGAAAAAGTACATGAAGGTATGAAGCTGGAGATCCAGTCAAATTATAAGTATCATCCCTGCATTCCCCAGCACAGTAATCAAGTATATCAGGAGAAATAGTATAAAGAGGATACGCTAGATCTCTTCAGAGTCTGTCAATCCATAAACATGAAGTCAGACACATTTGTGTTATTCCTAATTCCCATAGTGTTCAACTGTTGTCAACTGTTGAGAAACCAAAGGTGACACTTAGCATGAATGGCATCAAAATAGGTTTTGCTTCATGTATGATCTGGAATTTTTAAAATTAGTAATTATGGAAATTCATAATAAAGAGAAATTTGCAAAATGTTACTGAAAAAACAATAGTTTAATTTTCTAATGTATAAATTAGTTATAAACCATCATTTGGATATTATATAACAGAAATTTATATATCTCATTATTAGAATGGACTTGAAACAATTAAAAATATTTCACTTTATTAACACATTCATCCAGTTGAAAATATTATATCATAGATTTCTTTATGATTCCATTATCATTTAGATGATAATTGGGTATAGAAAATTAAGTACATTATTAAGAGACAAAATGATTACCTTTTGGCTCTGCTCCAAGTTTCTAGCAAGACTGTGTCCAGAGATCATGAACATAGCACTATATTCCTACTCATATTTAATTTCAATAAAACAGAAAAAATGTTATAGAAAAAGCAATGATAATTTTAATGAATGATCAACTCTTCTTCTGTATCTAATATTATTTGATACACATGACAGATCAGAAATTAAATACTTATATTACTTTACTAAGGTCTATTAACATTATAAACCACACATTGCTATTAAGTTTGAGAAGACATGTTCTTATGTAATTATCTAAAATAAAATTTCTTCCAAAAATTATAATTTCTATATAGGTACATTGCTTTATCACTGATTATATGAATTCTGTATTCCCATGTTTATAAATTCTATTACATAGGTGAGGCCTACATGATATGTATATGTTGCTACATATTTTCTAATAATATCCCTATTTTTGAGATAGTCTAAAATACTCTTACTTTGTGAGTAATACTTACCATGAGACAAAAGTGGTGAAAAACCTCTTCCAGCATTATCTGTCTAGAAATTTGTCAACCTCAAGTTTTTCTCACAAATACAAT
>JAKSZT010054437.1:1039137-1084550 GCA_026826555.1 Tolypeutes matacus | reverse complement strand
ATATATATATATATATATATATATATATATATATATATATATATATAACATTTTTGTAAGCAAATATACATATATGCATATATATTTATATATCATTTTGCAAATGTTTGTATGTATTGTGAGAATTTTGATTTTTACCCATAATAAAAAAAAATTAATTAAAAAATATATATATATGATTTGGTTCAAGCAGTTAATCACCTGCTTCCCACATTGGAGGTACCAGGTTCATCCCTGGTGTCTCCTAAACACAAAACATAAAACAAACAAGCAAATAAATACAAAAAACAACTCAGTGGAGCCAAATTGGCTAAGTGGTTGGGTGCTAGGCTCCCATATAAGAGGTCTGGGGTTCAATTTCCGGCCCTGGTACCTCCAAAAATAAATAATAGATAGATAGACAAATAGACAGATAAAAATAAATGCTCATCAAAGACATCTCTGCAAAGAAAAAAGAGGAATTTACATAAATACAGATTCTAAACAGTATAGAATTCAGAGAAAAAATAGCCATAATAAAGTAATTTATATGGATATAATATATATTAAATTTTTTGTATGAATGAAATTTCATATAAATTTCAATTAAAATTCAAGGTGTAGAGAAAATAATGTACATTTTATGTATTTGAATAAATTAGTGAACAATGATGAGTTAGTGAAAAATCACTACTATTTTATTCCTAAAAGAAATGTTGAATTTTATTTTAATGTTTCCAAAATCATTTAAGAAAAGATAAAAATTCTAAATAAAAGTAAAATAAAGTAAGAGAATACAAATTACTTGAATGCTAAAAATTGTATCTAGTACCCATTGCTTAAGTTTAAATAAAAAACAAATATTTGGAAAATGAAGAAATCATACTTTGTTAAATATACATTAAATAGCAAAGAAAATATAAACTGCAGTTACAGTTTATGTAAAAGAATTTATAAAAAGAACTTTTAGAACCTACCTGCCTAAAATTTATGGGATGTCACAAAATTTAGATTCATTACCAATTCTTAGTTTTACAACTTTTCTCTATTAAATTTTGTGTAACAAATGAGCCAAGAATTTAACTCATGATAACAAACATAGAAATTAGGAGAAAGGAAACAATATTTTTAGTCATACCAAAATTACAAAATAATATACTGACATATCACAGAATGGTAAAGTTTTTAAATGATTACCTGGAAGATACAAAAGCAATATCAATGCATGAACATATTTAATGTCATTAATTATAAAACTTCAGGTATTAAACCATGGAAAGATGAGTTTCTTGATTCTGTTCATGAACCAAGTAAACATTTGTTTTAGTTTCCTAATCTGCTCAAGAAAATACTATAGAATGTGTGGACTTAAACAATGGGAATTTATTATATTGTGGTTTTGAAGCTAAAAGAAAATCCAAAATAAGGTGTAATCAAAGCACCATTGAGGCAATGCTCCTCCAAGACTATGGCATTCGCGGATTAACTGCCAGTGATCCCTGGAACTTTGTTTCAAGGCAAATAGAAGCATCTCCTGGTCTTTCTTTTCTCTTCCAGTTTCTCTTGATGTTTGGCATCTAGCTGTTGCATCTGAGGTTTTCTCTCCCTTTCACTGAATTTCAATCTCTTATAAAGGATTCCAGTAATAGGATGAAAACCCATCACTATTGAAGTGGGCTAAATCTTAATTGAAGTAACCTCATCAAAAAGTCATACTTTTTAGGGTTTACGCCAAAGGAATAGATTAAATTTGAGAACATGCTTTTCTGGGGTACATAGAGTTCCAACACCCCAAAATATTAAACTCTCAAAGGAAGTATTAAATATTATAGTGATGAGTAGATCTTGAAATTTGCAAAAGAGTAATAGAAAATGACAAAAACTTGCATATATGTATGTAATACATACATACACAAACATAGAAGACCATGAAAAAAACTATAAAAAAATGTTAGGATATTGTTATTTCCTTTTATAATTTAAAACATTTTCCAATTTTTCTTCAAGGTTCACATATATTTTTTCAATAACTCAATTTTATCACAATATTTTAATTTTGCTCTAAGAACAGATGTTGAAGTGCTGTTTTTCCTATTTAAGAGATTTGTTTGCTTATGAATAAGATTAACCAAAAAGCATTCATAAGCCACCAGCAAGCATTTTCATTACAGAAGTTATTGTATATTCAAAATTTTGCAAAAATCTAATTATTCTGATTACAGTGGCCGGAATTTATTAGTACTACTTAAATACTTTCCATATATCATCTGATTTAATCTTTATAATAATCTTAAGGGTTTAGAATTATTATTTTTCTTGCACAACTGAGAAACTGCATTTACGTTTTCAGTGACTTACTAAGGGATATACATCTAAAAATCTGGCAGATGTAGACTCTAAACTTAGATTGTTCAGTCTAAAGCAGATCTCAGTGACTATGCTATCTTTCCTATCTACAAAGTAAATGGGATGACTTCTGAAAGTTCTCTCCATTAAAATTTCTCTGAAATTGGAATTTTCATGGAGATTTCTATTATACATTTTGAAAGACAATGACATAATTTTACATCTTAGTTACCCTGAAATATACATATATTTAAACCACAGGCTCAACACATATTTCATAGGTTCCAATTACAATGTAGATTTCCTAAAACATATTCTTGGAAATGTTGCTGGTCATGGGTGGTGAAATAGCGGATGGCTCAGCAGAAATACAAACTAATTAAAAGATGCTCATGTATTGAGAAAGGTACAAATTAAATACCCAAATAAGCATGAAAGAAAAGATGCATGTAAATGGTCAGCATTACTGACATTTCATATGCCTGGAACTCTCTTTCTTCTGTATGACACTAATTAGAGCATTTTTTTACTTCTTTGTTCCTAAGACTATAAATGAGTGGATTCAGCATGGGGATCACCATAGTATAAAAGACAGAGGCCACTTGATATTTTCCCAAGGAGTAGGTTTTAAATAAGTAAATATCATAGTGCTATAAAAGACGTTTACACCAAGGCAGTAGGAGGCACAAGTAGAAAAGGCTTTGCCCTTTCCTGAAGCAGAATTAATTTTCAAGATAGTAGACAGCATGGACATATAGGACATGGAGATCATGATAAGAGACACAGAACAGTTGAGCCAGAATGAATATCATGATTTCAGTGTCATGAGTGTCAGTGCAGGAAAGGGCTAAAATTGGGGTTGTGTCACAGAAAAAGTGAAAAATTACTTTGGATTTACAAAAATGCAAGCTGTTCATGCAAAGAATATTGACAAAGGATTCAGTAAAACCAATGATGTAGGAACTAGTGACCAGGACATGGCAGAGTCTGGTAGACATAACAACTGGATAGTGAAGAGGATTGCCGAGAGCTACATAGCAGTCACAGGCCATTGAAGAAAGAAAAAATAAATTCAGTGGCACGCAAGAAGCCAAAAAAGTATATCTGGGTGAAGCATCACATAAATGATCTATACTTGTTGGAAGTCAGTAAGTTCTCTAAGGTTTTAGGTGTGATGAGAATTGAGTAACTTAGATCAAGTAATGACAGGTGACTGAGGAAAAAGTACATGAAGGTATGAAGCTGGAGATCCAGTCAAATTATAAGTATCATCCCTGCATTCCCCAGCACAGTAATCAAGTATATCAGGAGAAATAGTATAAAGAGGATACGCTAGATCTCTTCAGAGTCTGTCAATCCATAAACATGAAGTCAGACACATTTGTGTTATTCCTAATTCCCATAGTGTTCAACTGTTGTCAACTGTTGAGAAACCAAAGGTGACACTTAGCATGAATGGCATCAAAATAGGTTTTGCTTCATGTATGATCTGGAATTTTTAAAATTAGTAATTATGGAAATTCATAATAAAGAGAAATTTGCAAAATGTTACTGAAAAAACAATAGTTTAATTTTCTAATGTATAAATTAGTTATAAACCATCATTTGGATATTATATAACAGAAATTTATATATCTCATTATTAGAATGGACTTGAAACAATTAAAAATATTTCACTTTATTAACACATTCATCCAGTTGAAAATATTATATCATAGATTTCTTTATGATTCCATTATCATTTAGATGATAATTGGGTATAGAAAATTAAGTACATTATTAAGAGACAAAATAATTACCTTTTGGCTCTGCTCCAAGTTTCTAACAAGACTGTGTCCAGAGATCATGAACATAGCACTATATTCCTACTCATATTTAATTTCAATAAAACAGAAAAAATGTTATAGAAAAAGCAATGATAATTTTAATGAATGATCAACTCTTCTTCTGTATCTAATATTATTTGATACACATGACAGATCAGAAATTAAATACTTATGTTACTTTACTAAGGTCTATTAACATTATAAACCACACATTGCTATTAAGTTTGAGAAGACATGTTCTTATGTAATTATCTAAAATAAAATTTCTTCCAAAAATTATAATTTCTATATAGGTACATTGCTTTATCACTGATTATATGAATTCTATATTCCCATGTTTATAAATTCTATTACATAGGTGAGGCCTACATGATATGTATATGTTGCTACATATTTTCTAATAATATCCCTATTTTTGAGATAGTCTAAAATACTCTTACTTTGTTAGTAATACTTACCATGAGTCAAAAGTGGTGAAAAACCTCTTCCAGCATTATCTGTCTAGAAATTTGTCAACCTCAAGTTTTTCTCACAAATACAATATGCAAGCCAGTTAAGAGTCTGACAATTCTGTGACATAAGATTTGTTTCCTTTGATAATGACCTGTTTAATATTTTGTGCATGCATATTTTTGTTGAGGTAAAAAATAATTCAACCTAAAAATTCTGCTCAGGCCCTCAAAAAATATAAAGTTTACTTGGAAATTATGTCTCACAAGAATACCAGAGAGCTACTGGGAACATACACAGGGCTGTGTCTCACTTGCCTTTCACCCTGATAATGCCATGGTACCTGCTATGCTGAAGATTACTTATAATGCAACATTTTATCATTCCGGGGACTATTTCCAAAGGAGAGTGCTTGGCTTTATTCCAAGGATAATAAATAGTTCCAGGACTAATGCATTTGTTTTAGATTTATAACAGAGTGCCGCCTTCCCCTTAGATGCCACGTGATATTGAGCATCATTTTCTTGTATTCTTCTGTGATTCTGTATTTTGCGACTGGTTAAAAAAGAAGGTATTTCTAGGGAAATACTTAAGCTGTGGCTGAAAAACCAGAATGTTAACCATCAGAGATGCAACAGTACATTTTCCACAATGTACCATTTTTATATTTAAAAGTTGGCCCATATCATAGAGAATAAACATTATTCATTAATTATTAGAGAAAAATAAAAATTCACAAAAGGAATTGAAAATCATTCATAAATGTTATTAATCTTAGTTGTTGTTTTTTTCTACCAAGAATTTTCCTTTGTGCACCTATTTTTATGTATACTTAGTTCACATAATTTTATGTACCTTTTAAAAATAACATATTGATTTTATTATTAAATATTTATAATTCACCCTTACCTGAGTTTAATATAATTTAATGAATTTTGCATTATTCATAAGTAATTTCTTTCTCTGATTGTGCACCACCTAATGAATATTTTTGTGGCATAACAAATTAAACTTGGTAGATTTTCTCCTGTCAGTTTTTGCAGTGTCACCTAATTCATCTACACAGAAGTTTTTGTTGTAGTCAGACAAAACAATGTTTCTGCAAACTGTTCCATTATTTTATTGTTCTTAGATTTTTTTTCACACTCAAAGAGCCATAAAAGAAGAAAGGAAAAATATCAGTGCTGAGTGGAATAAAGATTTGATAACAAATTAATGCCCAAAAGTTCACTGAAATGCTTTCTTGTGACTCTTGCATTAATTAATGATACCAAAATCAAAATCCACAAAGATTTATAAGCAACTTGGACAAGAAAATCTGTTTACCTGTCAGAATTTCAGAAAAGAATCTGATGGTCTGGATCATGGAATTTACAAAATGTTATGTATTTACTGAACTTTTGGAAGTACAATTCTTCTCAATAAAACATCAGCGATATTTAGTAAAGCTAATTCTGAGATTAAAAAGACAGCATCAATGTATTTCACATTATGTGATCTTGGGGATTTTGCCAAATGAGAGAATAATGGAGATTTTCTATAGCAATGTCACCTCAATAGGTGCCATGAGTGTTTTTTTCTTCCCAGAGTTGAAATCACCTTTTTTGTCATTAAGTGCATTTTTGAATGACATCAGTAAAAGTTGAAAAAAGAATAATTTACCAAATTGATTTTATGATGAATTTTTTTGCTATTTTTCCAACTTTATTTTTGAAGAAGTTTTAGATTTGAATTTACAGAAATATTACATCAAAAGTATAGGGAGGACCTGACCTAGCAGACCCCCACCCTCACCTAGCCACTTGACTTCACAGGTCCCAGACTTCCCAGAACCAGGGCTTCAGGTTTGTTAAAGGACCAGGGACATCCAGAAAGCCAGGCAGAGGCTGATTTCCAGAGGGCCAAGCAACCTGCACTGTTGCCATGGAGCAGCAACCTCCCTGAGTCCTTGTCCCAGGTCAAAGGCCCCTCCCCATGCCTCTCCCTAACTCCAGGGGTCTTGGGGCGCTGCACAGGTATGGTAAGGGGAGGGAGTTGGGACAGTGGTAAATCTTTACGAATCCAAGTACCAAGTAAGAGCGGCACAACCCCTAGGTCACAGGACTGGGATTGCCTGTGACCCAGCTGAACGGAGGAGACCTCTTCCAGGGAATTTCAAAAGGAAGGTGTCTCAGCAGAAAACAATGAAATTTATTGAGAGCTGAATCAGAAAACTTATCTCCAGCCTTGAAAACTTCCCAAAATGCCAAATCTTTGAAAATCAAGCACAGCTTTCCCTCCCTTACAGTCTCTGTAGAACTATTATGTGTCTTAAACATTAATCAAATTGTGGCACATGACATCCCTATAAAAGTTATTCTGAGTAAACTGTGGAAGGAGTTACAAGAACCTATAATTCCACACTCTTAATTTAGTATGTACTGACCAGTTTTGAAGACTATGAAATCTTGTGGAGAAGATGAAAAACATCAGCCATGACCTGTCCACCTCTTGCTCTCCTCTGAGATCTCTCCTTTTGGGGATTTTGGCCATTTCTGAGATCCTGGCCCCCAGAACCTGCCTTCTCTCTGGGTCTCCATGATGTCCGAGATTGTTGAAGCAAACCTAAATGGAGAACTGAACTTGAAAACAGAAACTGATTTAGTGTGTGGTACAACTCATTTTAAATACTTTGGAAATCCTCCATAAGCCTTTGAAAATGCCTCTCAAGATAGAAACCCAGAATAAATGACTGAGGTGCACATAGATATTAGGAAGGACCTACAATTTCTTGCTAGACCAAAAGTAAATCCTACAAAGTCCCTGTGCAATATTTTGAGTAACAAGATTGTCCATTTTGATTTGCTTCATCAATATGGTTCCTCCCATATTTCATTCCAGTATGGTCACAGCACTGCCTTATCAGATTTGGAAGCTCAACGACCTAGGTTGTAGTGGGAAGAAAAAATAGGTTCTTGTGTCTAAGTTATTTGCCCATGTCCTCTGAGTAGCATGAATCATAAATACTTATTTCTCCCTTTATAATATTTTGACTAGAAATTGAATTACTTAAACACAGTTGGATAAACAATATTAATTCCCCTTCTCACATTAGTTGTGTTTTGCTTTTAAGACACTGACAAAAGCTAATCCTTTATGCAGAATTTAAATTTCAGTTTTTCATTGTTGAAGTTGTGCAGATCTCATGTATTTAGAAGTGGTGAGGTAATTTATAATTTAGAGAATTTATAAAGCGTCTGTGGAGCATGGTTCAGTTTGTTCAACTCAACATGTTGTAGAAGATCGTTTTATTTCTGACAGTGTATCTCCTCCCCTTGCCCTGATGCTTTAACAAGGGTGGCCCTGCCTGTGGACATGTTGCATTAGCCTGGGAGCTCCATCCTGCTACCTTCTTTCACCCTGGGACCAGCTTTTGTCTTAGGTTATAATTCCTTGTAATGCTTGTTTTCCCTGTGTATTGGATCTGTCATTCTGGAAATAATAGCAATGTATTTTTCTTTAGAGCATCACTTAGCATAGGGGAAAAATACTTCTAAGTTAACATCTGCATTAGTGATAAAACCATATTTCTGTTTATTTATCAGAGCTGCTTCAGGTACTGATAAATATGCTTTCTCATTCTCCCTCAAGTATGCTCTGATATATTTCCTATTATAATTAAATGTTACATGTGCTATTTTAGCTTCACTTTACACAGTTGAGACTTAAAAGGAAAGCAGCTTCTTGGAATAAGATGCAGAAATAGGATCAGCAAAAATGAAAAATTGTCTTATGGTTTGTTCATCCTATTTGGTAAAACCAATGAGTCTCCCATTATTTAATAATGTTACTTTAAATGCCTTGTGGTATTTTGTTGAATTAATATTTTAAAATGAAAGGATATAATTTTATTTATTTAAAGCACATTTCCCCTCTTTGACTTGTAACAAAATTTATTCCAGCTGAAGATATAAAACTTAAAAATCATGATGCAAAATGTAAAGGCATCTTAAAAGTAGTTTTATAAAACTTATATTTCTTTTTAAAAATCTTCAGAGATTTACTGTGGCAGTTTGATATTACTTATGAATTCCAAAAAGAGATATTGATTATGTTTGTAAACTGGCCTGTTCCTCTCGGCATGATACCCCTTTGATTGTATTAAATTCAGAGGTTTCACTTTTACTTTATTAAATCACAATTAGGGCTTTGATTTGACAACATCATTAGGGTGACTCAGAGTTGAGTCCCTGCCCCCTTGGTGGGCTATATAAACGGAAGCTCAATCAAGGAGACAGAAACAGAGAAGGAGATACACAGAGGAAGACAGACAGCTCCATAAACATGGCACAGGCCCCATGAAGAGAGGTGAGTCATTTACCTGATAGCTTACAGCTGATCTTGTGAAGAGACCAGAACAGTTGAGCCCAGAAAGAAAGTATCCCTCCAGCGTACAGCTGAGATTGGAAGAAGTTGGGCCTATGGAGCCTTAAGAGGGAAGAGGAATGCAGAATTCTCACAGACATTGACCGCCATCTTCTTTCAACATGTGACTATAGACTTCGGGTAAGAAAGTACCTTTAATGGTACCTTGAGTTGGACTCTTTAGGGCCTTGTAACTATAAGCTTTAACACCAAATAAATGCCCTTCATAAAAACAAACATTTCTGGTACTTTGCATCAGCACCATTTTTGGCTGACTAATACATTTACCAATCCAGAAAATTGATTATTTCTGATTATTTAAATGATGATTTTGGATGTATAATGAAGATAATATATTGGTTTTCCTTTAAAGTAATAGTAAAGTAGCAGCATATTTCCTCAACTGCAATTCACCAAGAGCCATTTGGTTTTCTTTCTCAGTACTATAGCATGCACACTTCTGGTTCCATTATTAGAATGTCAGCTATCATGGGGATCTCTTAAGAGGATATGCTGGGGTAGGACCTGTCTGGACCAGAATATCACAGGAGTTCATGCACAAATTATGCAGTGCTGCTGCTTAATTTTGTAGATGAGATTAAGTAACTTGCCCAGGGTCACATAGTAGCAGGGATGGGCTTAGAACCCAGGAATTCTGAGTCTGACATAGAACTCATTCCCTATGCCGAGTGACCCTAATTAATCTTTGGAATGAGGAATATATAATGGATTTCAAAGTTGACATTCACCAATCATTTTATGGGTTGGCAAAGAGTATCTTAGTTTTAAAATCTTCTGTGGTAAAGAAGATTTAAATGCAATTATTTAAAAGTCATGAACCCAATGTAATTTCTCCCAGCTCTATAGAATTTTTCATCACTCCAGACTTGACTTTGATGAGTTTATATCTCTTAAGATCTTCTCCCTGAGTGGAGTGTGGCTAGTTGAAAGAGCCTTATCTGGCAGTCAGGTAGTGGAGATCAATTAGCCATGGTGTGTTAGTGGGTCTTCTACCTCTCTGCATCTCAGCCATCTGTAAAATGAAGATCATTCTTACCTCCCACAATAGAGGGAACAGATAGAAAGCTGCAGACTTACAGAAATGCATGGTGCCATTTTATTGTACAATATACCAAGGTAAAATTGTGTTAGGTTGAAGAGTAGCAATTTATTCCGTTTAGAGGAACAGATACAACTTGAACAATTAACTTATTTCAAGACTAGCATTCTCAATGTGATTAGATCTCTTTTAAATAGCTTTCTGGATTTTAGAGACAACTTCTGCTGGCTGTGATCATGTAAGAATCAGTGAAGCACTGTGGTGTGTGGAATGCCCTCCTCCATGCTTGGGCAGATAACATGGTAGCTAGGCCAGCTTATGCCCGGTGCCAGTATTTCTTTGTTAATTACATCTCAAGCTAAGCTTTGGAACCAATCCTGGGCTTGTTCCAGGGAAGATTAAGAATTCCTAATCCTGCAGCTCAGTGGCCTTGTTCTCCTCCTGTCCAGCCTTCCTTGGTCTAGCTAGGAACAAATTATCTGCCATTTTTCCCCAGCTGAGTTTACAGTGGTACCACACCTGGCATGAAAGGCTGTTTTTACACTGGTATTCTTGTGGGCCTGGAGTTTGGTCTCAATGTTGGTGTCTGGGACTGGGATTTGGGTTCCTCCTGCCAGGCACTGAAGATTTTTGAAGACATCCTTGTTCTTGATAGATACCACCAAATTGGCAGAGCATTGTTTTTGAAGAGTTGCCTGGTGAACTAGTAGATAAGAATCATTTGTCATAACTGGTATTATCTCAAGATTATTAGAGAAATAAATTAACCCACTTAGACACTGCTGATGGGAGTGAAAATTGATCTAACTTTCTTAGAATCCAGCTTGGATAATATACATGCTTAGCCTTAATAATGTATATACCTTTTGATCTAGTACTTCTGCTTATTGGAAATTACACTAAAATAATAAAAGTATTCTAACACTGATATACTGAAAAACTAAAAATACCCTAATTAAATTCATAGGGAATTGGTTAGGTAATTTATGGATTGATATGATAATGCATACTCTAAAATTAATGTTACACGCAAAAATGTACTGGTATAATAAAATGTTTTAATTTATAGTTAAGTGTTAAAAAAAGGCAAGTTAGAAAATGGTATGTACAGTACAATCTTATTTGGGGGAATAATAATGTATATATATCTGTCTGATAGAAAAACCAACATTTAAACCTGGTTATTTCTGGGTACATTTTATTTCAACTTTTGTACTTTATATATTTTCTGAAACATTTATAACCAATATTGTTTAAAAAATAAATTATTTTTGAAAGGAAAAACAATATAGGGAATTCCCATATAAACCCCTCACATATACATAGTTTCCCTTATTATTGACATCTGAGATTAGTGGGGTACATTTGTTGTAGTTGATGAACCAATATTGAAAGCATTACTACCAACCAAAGTCTAGAGTTTACATTATGGTTTACACTTTATGCTCTATAGTTCCATAAGTCTTGACAAATGCATAATGTCATGTGCCTGTCATTACAGTATCATACAGAAGAAACTCAACTCCCCAAATATGTCCTGTATTCCATCCAATCATCCCCTCTCCCTTCTGAACTTCTTGCAAACACTATCTTTATATCAATGTTACATGTTCTTCCATTAACACAAAATAATAACCATGATAACAATAAATCTACTTTGGTCCATAGTTATACTCCCTCCTTATGACTGTTAATTACTCAGTCTTGAGGGATTTGGAATGATGTTTGCTCTGACAGCTTTAGGCTAAGAAAAGACTTTGATATTATGGAGCAGATTGAAGGAATTATTTTGTTTGCAGTTGAATATAGTCCTTGATTTTCTGGATAGAATTTGTCCATCACCATTGTTTTGTTGGTTATCCAGGACAGCCTTAAGAACTGGAGCATAGGAGTTTTGCCGTATGTTTATCCAGGGGATTTTAGTATAACATCTTATTTTAAGGATTTTATTCACACACCATACAATCCATCCAAAATGTACAATCAATGACTCTCAGTAAAATCAGAGTTGTTTATTCATCACCACTATAATTTTTAGCACATTTTCATTAACCCCAAAACAAAAATCCCATACCCCTTGCCCCCCTATTATTGACCCTTCGCATTGATATAGTACATTTGTTTCAATTAATGAAAATTATTACAATATATTTGTTAACTGTAGTTGGTAATTTGCTTTAGTTGTTTTTTTTTTTTTTTTTTTTTTTTTTTTTTTGCATAAACCACCCTATTATTAACACATTTTAATACTGACATACATTTTTTATACTTCATGGAAGAACAGTATTTTATTTGTACTATTAACCACAGGCATCATTCACAACTAGATTCATTATGTTATACAGTACCAATGTTAGCTTCCAGTTTTCCTTCTATTGACATAGACAACCTTAAACTTCCCCTTTCGATAATAATCACATCCATATATCATCAGTGTTAATCATAGTCACAGTAATGTTTTCCTATCACTTCCATCCATTTTTAAACATTTACTATTAACCTTATTTTAAATTGTGCACAAATCAAGCATCAGTTCTCCGTTCTCTACCCTCATTCTCTCTCTTGGTACCCTACACTCCAGATTTAAACTCCATGATTTTGCTCATTATAATTAGTTCATATTAGTGAGATCATAAAATATTTGTCTTTTCCTTTTCTGCTTCGCTTATTTCTCTCAATATTATGTCCTCAGGATTTTTCCATGTTTTCATATGTATTAGGACTTCAGTTTTCTTACAGCTAAGAATTTCGGAATGCTTATGTCTTTTTGCATCTGTGCTTTCATGTCTTCTAAGTATATATCTAGAGGCCAGGTTGTTAGATCATAGGGCAGTTCTATATTTAGCTTCCTGAGCAACTGCCAAACCATCTTCCATAGAGGCTGCACCATTTTGCATTCCCACCAGCAGTGAATAACTATTCCTATTTCTCCATAACCTCTCCAGCATTTGTAGTTTTTCATTATTTTAATAGTGGCCAACCAAGTAGGTGTGAAATGATATCCCATTGTGGTTTTAATTTGCATTTAAATAAGAACTAGTGATGTTGAACCTCTTTTCCTGTGATTTTTTGCCATTTGTATTTCCTTTTAGGAATAAATGTCTATTAAAGTATTTTGCCCACTTCTAAATAGGGTCATTTGTCTTTTTATAGTTGAGTTTTAGGATTTCTTTTTATCTTCTGAATATTAAGCCCTTATCAGATATGCAGTTTCCAAAGATTTTTTTCCACAGAGTAGGCTGACTTTCCATTTACTTGAAAAGCACCTTTAATTAAGAGAAGTTTTCAATTTTGAGGATGTCTGATTTATCTATTTTTTCTCTCATTGTCCTTGCTTTGGATATAAAATTTAAGAATCTTCTGCCTACCAGAGTTCATGAAGGTGCTTCCATACATTTTCTTCTAGTTTTATGGTCCTAGGGAGTTTTATTTCTTCCTTTCCAATTTGGATACCTTTTATCCCTTTTTCTTGCCTAATTGCTCTACTTAGAACATCAAGTATGATGTTCCATAACTGTGATTATGTGGGCCTTCTTGTCTTGTTCCTGACCTTAGAGGGAACATTTTCAGCCTTTCATCAATGATTACAGTGTTGGCTGTGGGTTTTTCATACTTGTCCTGTGTCATAATAAGGATGTTTCCTTCTATTCTTATCATTTGAAGTGTTTTATCAGAAAAGATGCTGGATTTTATCAAGTGCCCTTTCTGAAATAAAACAATTGAGATGATCGTGTGGTTTCCCTTTCAATTTTATAATGTGGTATATTACATTAATTAATTTTTCTTGAGTTGAACCACAATTTCCATAACTGTGATAAAGCCACTTGATCATGGTCTATGATTATTTTAATGTGCTACTGAATTCTATTTGCAAGTATTTTGTTGAGGTTTTTTTAAAAATTGATATTCATTAGAGAAATTGGTCTGTAATTTTCTTTCCTTATAGTATCTTTACCAGATTTTGGTATTGTCATGATGTTGGCTTCATAAATGATTTACATAGTATTTCCTCCTCTTCAATTTTTTGGGAGAGTTAGAGCAGGTTTGGTTTTAATTCTTGTTGAAATGATTGGCAATATATACCTGTGAAGCCATCTGGTTTTTGGCTTCTGTTTGTTGGGAGATTTTTGAGAACTGATTCAATCTCTTTACACATAGTTGATTTGTTGAAGTTTGGATTTCTTCCAGAGTCAGTATAGGTAGTTTGGGTGTTTCTAGGAAGTTTTAGATTTCATCTAAATTGCCTAATTTTTTTGGCATACAGTTGTTTACATTAACTTCTAATGATCTTTTTTATTTCTGTGGGGTCTGTAGTAATGTCCTCCTTCTCATTTCTCATTTTGTTTACCTGCACCTTCTCTCTTTTTTTCTTTGTCAGCCTAGCTGTGGTTTTGTCAATTTAGTTGATCTTTACCACAAACCACTTTTTGGTTCTGTTGATTCTATTTATTTTGTTGTTTTTGTTGTTGTTCTCTGATTCATTTATTTTTGCTCTAGTCTTTGTTATTTCTTTCCCTTTGCTTGCTTTGTGTTAGTTTGCTATTCTTTTTCTAGTTCCTCCAGTTATGCAGTTAGGTCTTTAATATTTGCTCTGTCTACCTTTTTAATGCAGGTGTTTATGGCTATAAATTTTCTTCCCAGCACTGTCTTCACTATATCCTACAAGTATTGATATGTTGTGTTCTTATTTTCATTCTTCCTGGACTATTTACTGATATCTCTTGCATTTCCTTCTTTGACCCTCTGATTATGTAAAAGTATGCTTTTTAAACTTTTTAAACTTCCAGGACCTGTTTTGTGTCCTAACATGTGACCTATCCTGGAGAAGGAGCCCTGCTGGTCTCTATGCCACTGCCAATTTCATGGAACTCCTTGCTTATTCTATTTTCTGACAAGTAGCCATCTCAGTATGACAAATTCCTAGTGTATTTCACTAGTGAAATACAAGTGAAATACACTACAAGTGAAGCCTTGCAGGCAATTGGAGTCAGCACAGCATAATGCATGGTCAATGCTATATTCCTCTAAACCCATGAAAATACAGTTGTCAATTAACTAAGAAAGGATTAAATATTTTTGGCTATGACATGCTGAAGGAAAAACAACAGTTGCCATGCTGAAATTCCTCTTTGCTTTTTTTTTCATGCACTATTCTTTCTTCACAATCTACTAAATGAGAAACAATCTGATAGTATGGAGGAAAATAGCACACTATTTTTCACAAACACTACATATGGAAAATATCATGATTTAATTCTTTCAGCAATATCTTTTAAAATTATTTTATTAGTGATCTTTAGTTGATATTTAATTCATAGTTATTTTATAGACTACATAAACAACTATAATAGATAAATGAAATGGCCATTATTTCTTCATGAAAGAAATATGTCTTGAAAATCCACCACAGGATATTGCAGGAAGAGTGTGCATATAAATTAGAAACACTATATATTATAATTAAATTAAAATCTGGAAACATTTGAATATATTATTTTCATTTTATTCCTCATTTAAATTTAGTGAAATCTAGTGATTTGAATGTAGTTTCACCCATTTTATGATTACGACCATTAAAGAAAGGCATTTCATGTACATTAAAAGAACTAAGATTGGTACTCAAGTGTGTACTTTCCATTATAAAATTTTTGGATATAAAATTGCAATAGTCATTCACCTTTCTCTTTTTCAGCATGATGTAATATGGAAACAGATGGTAGATCTGTTAACATAAAATTGACTGGAAAATAAACCACATCAAATGCTAGGATTTTTTTACATGACACATTTAGCCAAAAAATGTAGGAAACAATTTCTTTATATTATACAGAGAAATGCTTCCATTTGGGCCCATATTCTTTGTCATTGTTTGCCTCATCATTGTCTAGGATATCTTTTTCTGCTCCATAAAACAAACATGAGGATATAATGGGGTGGGCTCTCTTTTCATGAAATATTGTATTAAGGATCTGTAAATATAAATTAAAATGTCAATGTTACCATTAGATTAGAAGCAATGTAGTATTTAGTTGAATAATGTTATTATGTCAGCATGTTTATCTTAAGGGGCTTCATAAATAACATTTAACTGAAAGTCTTACTGTTTTTTCTATTCCTAGAAATCTATATTTTTACTCTGACAGGACATTTGGGACTAGTTGTATTGACTATTGGGGATTCCTGGCCCCACAATCTCATATACTGTTTTCTGAGTGTGTTGCCAATCTTGCATGCCAGCTTTTCTTCTGACCAAAAATTGGTCAGTTTTCTGGCAGTGAATTAAATCATTTAATTTCTTGGATAAGTGAGACAAATTTGTCTCTTGTTACTTTTGGGACTACAGAATGCTTTCTCTTGACTGTAATGGCTTGTGAGTATTAAGCAACAATCTACAACCCACTTCTGTTTTCAGTTAACATGTCACCCTAAGAACATGTGTCACTCATCATTGCTTCTGGTGTTGGTGGCATTTTTAATGCTACTTTTCAGACTTTGGCCATTTTTTTTAATCTATCTGTGCTTCCAATAAAATTAGGCATATATTTTGTGACATCCTTCCTCTTTTCACTATTTCTTGTTCTGACACTCATATCAACCAGCTTCAACTCTTCTCCTTTGTGGGCTCTATTGAGATAACTATTATATTAATATTACACTATGTTTTCATTCTGTTGGCCATTCTGAAGATGCATTCTGCTGAAGGGAGGCAGAATATCTTTTCCACTTGTGTAACCCTCACCAAAAAGGAGTGTCATTTTATCATGGGACTATCCTCTTCATGTATGTGAGGCCATAATATGAAGTGTATTAGACCATAATATGAAGTGTCTGTATTTTACACTATTGTGATTCCCTTGTTGAATCCTGTCTCCTACAATTTGATGAACAAGAATGATTAAAATGTAAAAAAAAAAAAAAATGTTTGAGGGAAATTGGTTCATAAGTAAAGTGCATTTTTAAAATTGAGTGAAACAGAAAAGAAAGTTGGAAGTCAGTCGATAGCTCTTAGTCAGAAACTAGGAAAGAAAATGATTTGTTTTCATTTGATCTGTTTCATAAAATAGTTCATACTGTTTTTATTTTCCAGAATATTTCTTTAGAAAGCATTAATCTATCCGTCCAATGAAGCATTATATAAATGTCAATATTTTGTGTCAGCATTTTATCTATTACCGATCCATATTCATTATTCAGTGTTAAAATTTTATTTATATTATTAGTCTTTGTTTAATTTGATTTTCACTATTAGAATTAAAGGTCAGTTTCGTTCTATATAACTGCATATTTTATATTTTAAGTTAAGTTTCCATTTTTGAAGTTAATTCCTCTTCTGGAATCCCTGATGAAGGACCTCCAAAAATTTATTTACTTGTACTGATTCTCAGATTCATCCTCTGTGCCTGCCTTTTACATTGTCTGAATCAGCACTATATATTTTTATTCCATTTTTCCTTCCCATGTCTAACATGTAAAATAACTTAAAACTTGATAATATGTACTGATGGCCAAGATTTCAAAAGTTAGCCTGCCTTTAAGGGGTTCCTATGATATTATATCATTTGTCAGTTCCTATTGCTGCCTTTATCCTCTGTCTATGCAAAATGGCCTTACATATATTACTATTCTTAAATTTACTCTGAGTGAACACATTGCAGAGAAGTGATTTCGTATCACTTAACTCACATGTGCTTCAGCTTTTATTTATTCTGCTTTAAACATTTTTCTTTGAGATTTGTTTATTTGAAGAGACATTAAGAATGGACATTTACTTTTCTGCCAGTTAAATTTCAGTCTTTTTCTCCGCATGGAGGTTTGTCCTCTGAGGACACCAGCTGAATCATAACTGAACAGTATAATAAAAGGGCTAATTCTTAAGTGTGAGTCTGATACTTGATCCAATAATTTTCAGAACCTCAGTATGTTATTTTCAAAACATAATTATTTATGCAAAGAGAATCATGTATCTCTACTGGAACAAGTACATATTTGATAGCAGAGTGTAGTTTAAATACATTATCAAAATTCTTCTAAAAACAACAACAAATACATTTTCAAAGACACGACACTGACTATAATATAGAGAACATATTTCTTATAAAGAAATTAGCTACTTGAAGCAACAACATCTTAAATTTCCTTCCCTGATTATAATATTTTAAGATGATTCTTCTGGAATACAGGAAAGAAAAAAAAAACTGCTTCCAAAGTATTTCTAAACATCCAACAGTTACAATAATTACAATATTTGCAGCATTTCAGGTTCATTTTTAAGGGCTTCTACCATTCAGATAAGGATTTCAAATTCTTAAGGTAAAGTTTCAATCAAATTGACATGTTTTTATCAGTTTCATTTTTATTTCAAATTAATCAAAATAATATTTCTGTTAGAAAAGAAGAGATGAGCACAAGGAGTAAGGATGTACTCACTTATGACTAAAAATATCTGGACAATATACATTCAAATTATAATGGATTTCTACTATTGCAGCCCCCCCCCCATTTTTTCCTAAAAGTAGAATACAAATATGAGAACTAGTAGTCTACTATGTTTTTCTCCCTTAAAGGTCAAAATGGAATTATTGAATATTTAATTCTCAGGTTAATAATCGCTTACTATTCAAATCTCAACTCTATTATTTTTCCCTCAACCATGTAGTCATAGAATTCCCTGACCCTATGGAACCTCAATTTTGTATCATAGAGCAAAGTCATCATTTAATATTTATTGTTGTGGACATTTGTTTAATATCTAGCTCCACCATTGCACTCAACCTATAATTTACTTAAAGACAATTATTGTGTGTGCTTTTTCACACAATTGTATTCCCAGTGCATTAAAAAAAAAAAACAGGAATATATATTTTATTCAGAAAATATTTTTTCGAATGAATGGTGTCACTGAGTGAATAATAGTAGGAGTTGTTAGCACTATGTGCAGCTTTATCTTAATTATAAAAGTACTGCATATACTAAGTCATTTACCCACTAACAACTCTTATAGGTATTACTATTACTACCAACAATCACATTTGAAGAAACAGAGGCACATCAACTTTAAGGAATATGCTTATTTCCACAGAGCTCTTAAGTGATGCCAAGATTGACACCTAAACTTTCTGGCTATACAGTCTCTGTTTTCAAATAATTTAGTATAGAATATGAAACAACGGACTGATCTCTCTGCTTTGCAAATGGATATTATCTGGTCTCCAAAAATGTCATATGATATAGAAAAAGCTTTCCATTTACAATGACAGAGAAAAGAAAAAGGAAACTATGTAAGAAGTACAGTATTAGAAAAGTAGTTTCCACAGTTTTTTTTTTTAAGATTTATTTATTTACTTTATCCATTTTAACCCCCCCTTCCCCATTTGTTGTTTTGTGTCCATTTGCTGGGCAATTCCCTGTGTCTGTTTCCTGCCATCTCTTCTCCTCCTCCTCCTCCTACTGTCTTCAGCAGGATTCGATCCTGTAGACCTCCCATGTAGGAGAGAAGTGTTCTACTACCTGCTCCACCTCAGTTCCTGGCTTTCAGAGCATCTCGTCTTGTCTCTCTCCTGTTAGGTCATCATCTTGATTCATGGCTCCCGGGGCCTGGCGGCTCACCGGCACAAGAGCCTGGCAGCCCATGTGCCTTCTCTCTATATATTTTACCGGGAGGTCCTGGGGATAGAACCCAGGTCCCTCCATACGGCAGACGGACGCCCAACCATTTGAGCCACATCTGCCCCCCTCGACTGGTTTTTACAGATCATTCATTTGGTTGACAAATGTAGAATCTGTGGTTTTTGAGCCTGAGTGATCAATATTGAAGACATTGAAATAAGAAGAAAAATAGTTATTGGTATTAGTAATATTAAAAGAAGAGGAAGAGGAAGAAATAGAAGAGAAGGTGGAGGAGGGTAAGGAGGAGGAGGAGGAGGAGGAAGAAGAAGAAAAGAATGTGGTCAGAGTGCTGTGTGAAACCTCAATACATTCAAAAGAGAACAACATTTTGGGAGATTGTACAACAACAACACAGAAGAAACCTCAGTCCCATGGTTACCCCATGGAAAAGAATCACTCACAAAGCGTGGTCAGTGAAAGCCTGCATTGCTACAGCCAAGGACTATACTTTCTTGTTGTTGAGATATTCTGTTTCTGAATAAGATATAATATCATTAATTACTTGGATATTATATAAGTTAAAATTTCCCTAGAAATTCAGGACATAGAATAAAATAAAGCACATTATAATTGTGTGAATAAATGAATGATCAGGAAGGAATTGGTGAACAGATGTTAAACATTTAAAGCATAAAGCACAAGTTGAACATTATTTTAACTATTCAAAAATCATTTAGGAAAGTAACCAAATATAATTTTAAAAAGGGTGGATAGATTTAGTTTCAAATGTTCTAGTAGTGTTGCTTGAGGAGTTCTTTGCAGAACTGATGTTTGGCAAGAGGGGAAAATATATCATAGAAGGAGAACCTAAGCATGGGGAGTGTGAGGACAAACTAGAAGAGGAGGTTATGGTCAAAAGATGGGAACTTTGATGTTTGATGTGAGATGGATATTCCAAATAAAACAAAGGAGTTGTGTGTGCCTCTCAAGGAATTTGAGCCTGACAGACAGGCAGAGCAAAATTCAAATTCAAGCTGTTTCATTTTCTAGCTATGTAATATATAGCTATCACTAACGATTACTGAACATCTGAGTGACACTTGTTAAATTGTTAAATAAATAATACACAGCAGGAAAAAAATTATTTAGGAAAATAACCAAATGTAATTTTCCAAAGAAAACCTTAATTTAAATTAAAAGAATACAAATTACTTGAATGTAAAAAATAGAATTAATATCCATAATAAAAGTTTAAATGAAAAAATCAAATACTTGTAAAATTAAGAAAACGTATTTTCTGAAATGCACATTGAGTAGCAGAGAAAATTAAAACTGAAATATTAGAATATAGAGGAAATTTTTAAAGGAAATTTTGTCAACTACCTTTGTAAAATTTTTGGAAGGTCTAAAATTTGGATTCATTATCCATTCTTAGCTTTAAAACTTTTTTCTATCAAAAATTTTAACACAAATAAGCAAAGAATTTAACAGAAAAATTTATTTCTTTTAAAGACTATAAGGAAATTATAGAAATCAGGAGGATGGAAACATTTTTAAAAATCATATTGAAATTAAACAAATACTACTGAAGCTTGTTGACACATCACAAAATGAGAGTTTTCAAATGGTGTTAGCAGATAGACACAAAAGAGATATTAGCATGTGCAGATAGTTGAGCTCATGAATTTACAGAACTTCTAGTGTTACAGCATTGCAAGATGAGATTCTTGATTTTGCATATATAGCAACAAAACATTCATCTCACAAATTTAAATAAAAAAGTAATTATCAAATATTTTAGGGATTAGTGGAACTCAAACTGCAAAAGAGAAATAGAGAATGACAATAAATTTGTAAAAATATTTAAATTATGCATACACATATATTAGATAAATCCAGAGTAGCACGAATAAAATATCAAAAATGGCTAATATATTTCTATTTTATTTAACATTTAAAATATTTTTTAAATTTTCTCCAATGTTCACATATACTTTTTTCTATAAATTAATTGCATGACAATATTTTCCTTTGCTCTAAGAACAAATATTGAAGTGCTATTTTACCTTTTTAGTTATTATTTAATTTTGCATAAGATTAAACAAAAGCATTTATAAATCACCAGTGAATATTTCCATAACAAAATCTATTATGTATTCAAAATTTTGAAAGGATTAAGTATTCTGATGAACAGTGGCCTACATTTATTAATAGGACATAAATTATTCCCATCCATAATGTAATTTAATCTTTATAGTAATTCATAGATTTTGTATTATTATTTCTCTTGTACAACTGAGAAAACCATATTTAAAGGTTCAGTGATTTACTAAGGGATATTCCACTAAAAAGCTGAAAGATACAGAATCCAAACCCTGGACTGACCAGTCCAAAGCAGTACTCTATGACTGTCCTGTATTTCTTACCTACAGAATAAATGGAATGATTTCTGAATGTGCTCTACATAACAAATTTCTCTGAAATTGAAATTTTCATAGGGATTTCTATGACATAATTTGAAAGAAAACACCACAATTGTTTTGCACATTAGTTGCCCTAAAATACATGTGTATTTAGGCCACAGTATTGGCACATACTTTGTGGGTTTCAATTAAAATGTAGATTTTCTAAAACATATTCAGTGTAATGTTGCTGATGTGTGGTGAAATAGAAGATGGCTCAGCAGAAATGCAAACTAATTAAATGGTGTTAGTATATTTTAAAAGATACAAATTAAATACCCAAATAGAAAAGAAATTAAAAGACACTTAAATGTTGAGCAACACTATCATTTCAACTGCCTGGAGCCCTCTCTTTTCTGCATGACTCTAATGAGAGCATTTTTCACCTCTTTGTTCCTAAGACTATAAATGAATGGATTCAGCATGGGGACCACCATAGCATAAAACACAGAGGCCACTTGATCTTTTCCCAAGGAGTAGGACCTCTTTGGCTTTAAATAAGTAAAACTCATGGTGCTGTAAAAGATGGTGACTCCCAGGAGGTGGGAGACACAAGTAGAGAAGGCTTTTCGCTTTCCTGAAGAGGAATTAATTTTCAGAATAGTGGACAAAATGGACATATAAGACACAGAGATTGTGATAAGAGACACCATTATGTTTAAAGTAGAGAAAGTGAATATCAGGATTTCGGTGTCATGAGTATTAGTGCAAGACAAGGTTAAAACTGGGGTTAAGTCACAGAAAAAGTGAGAGATTACTTTGGATTTGCAGAAATGCAAACTGTTCATATAAAGAAGAATTACTAATGATTCAGTAAAACCAATCATGTAGGGCCAGGTAACGAGGGCTTGGCAGAGTCTTCTGGACATAACAACTGGGTAGTGAAGGGGATTGCAGATAGCTACATAGCGGTCATAAGCCATTGATGAGAGAAGGAAAAAATCAGTTACAGCCAAGAAAACAAAAAAATACATCTGGGTGAGGCAGCCCATAAATGAAATATACTTGTTGGAAGTCAGTAAATTCTCTAAGGTTTTAGGTGTGATAACTGTTGAGTAACTGAGGTCAAGGAATGACAAGTGACTGAAGAAAAAGAACATGGGTGTGCGAAGCTGTAGATCCAGGCGAATTATCAGTATCATCCCTGCATTTCCCAGCAGTGTAATCAGGTATATCAGGAGAAACAGTATAAAGAGAAGCCTTTGGATCTTTTCAGAGTCTGTCAATCCCATAAAGATAAAGTCAGGCAAATTTGTGTTATTCCTACTTTCCATAGTGTTCAACATTTCTAATCTGTTGAGAAAATAATGGTTTTACTTGACACAAATGAGTTCAAAACCATTTTTATTTACACAAATGACCTGGAATTTTAAAAAGGTATTTAGTGATTCAGCAAATTCATAATAAAGATAAATTTCCAAAATATTGCTGAAAAACATCTTAATTAGATGGCCCAATATAAATTATGTATAAATCATAATTTGGATATAATATATTTGAAATTCTTATGTGTTTCATCATTAGAATGACCTTGAAACTCTCATAAATAATTATCTTTATTAACACATTCATCCAAATGAAAATATTATACCATAGATTTCACTACTGGACACATTTTTTTAGATGATGAAAGGGGCACAGAAAGTTAAGTAAATTGTCCACACTCACAACACTTAATTGTTGGCTCTTCTTTGTGATTATGCCAAGATTTGTTTAGTCAGAGATCACACATCAGACTGTATTCTTACTTATATTTAATTTCTGAAAAACATAAAAAAATTGCTAGTCATATAAAAATACTAATAGAGAGTTTTAATACATCAGATACTGTTTGTTCTTTAATATTTAATATTATTTGATAAAAATGACAGATTAAAATTTAAACTCATAGGCTAATTTACTGAGTTATATTAATATTATAGACCACATATTACTATTAACTTTCAGAAGTTATGTTTTTATGTGATTACTTAAAATTACATTTCTTCCAAAATTATATTTTCAATATATGTAAATAGCTTTATGACTCTGATTCTACAAATTGTGTATTTCCATATCCAAATTTGGTGTTACTTAGGTAGGTATTACATGATATGTATTGTTTCTTCATATTCTTCTAATATCCCTATATGCTGATATTTCTAAAATGCTCTAACTTTAAGAATACTCACCATGAGACAAAAGTGAGAAATCTCTTCCAGCATTATATGTTTAGAAATTTCTCAACCTCAAATTTTTCTCACAAATTAAATATATAAACTACTTAACAAGGCTGATAATTCTGTGATATAATATTTGTTTCCTTTGAGATAAACTGTTTAGATTATCATGCATGCATTTTTGTTGAGCTGTTCCTTGGTAAAATAAATCAACCTAAAATTTTTGTTCAGGTCCTGGTAAAATAGAAAATTTACCTGGAAATTTTTGTCTCATGTGTATACCAGGGAACTACTGTATACACAAGCAGAGCAGATTATCCCTTGTCTTTCATCCTGATGATGCCATGGCACCTCTTATACTGAGGATTGCTAATAACACAACATTTGGTAATCTCTGGGACCAATTCCAAGGAAGATTGTTTGGCATGATTTCAAGGATAAAAGCTCAAGCACTAATGTCTACATGTTTGGTTTGTAATAGAAAGTTGCCTCTTCTTTATAAGCCACATGAAGTTGAGAATAATTTGTTTGATATTCTTTTGTGATTCAATTTTTTAATTACCAGTTAAAACAGAATGTATTTTTAGAGAAATAATTAATCTGTGGCTGAAAGGTCAGAAAGTAAACCATCAGGGTTGGAAAAACATATTTTTCTAAATGAAACAATTTTTTATTTAACAAATGGGATGATCATAGGGCTTAAACCCTGTTAATTACACAAAAATTAGGGTACAACAAAATTTTAAAAAGTAAATGAATATTGTTAATCTTTAGATGGATTTTTTCCAATCATTCTCTTTTGTGCGTATGTGATTATTTTATGTATATTTATGCCTCACATAATTTTTTCACACTGTGTTTTCTGTCACATCTTGATTTTATTATTGAATATTTCTAACACACCTTTATGTTAAATAAAATTTTGTGAATTTGCATTGGCTGCATCTCCATAACTAACTTCTTTCTAGGAGTGGGTACCAGCCAATGAATGGGTGTATTTGAGGCTTGAACGTGTAATCATGTTCGAGTTTCTCCACTCAGTTTTGACAATGTCACCTAATGCAACTAAACGTAGCATATTTTGTTGGACTAAGGCACAACAATATTTGTAAAATCTGTTTTATTATTTTATTATTCTTGACTTTTACTGCATTAAATAGCACAAAAGAGAAGAAAGTAAAAATCAGTGCTGAGATGAACAAAGATTTTATAATTAATTTAATGCCCAAAAGCATTAAATTTAAAAATTTTAAAAGACTCACAAGACATGTTTTCTTGTGAGTCTTTCATTGATTAATGATACCAAAATCAAATTTCATGCAGATTTATAAGGAAATTATAAAATAAAAACTGTTTACACTTGAGAATTTCAGGATAAAAATTTTGATATGTATTCTGGAATTACAAAATAATGTTAAATATTTGATGAATATTTGAAAATAAAATTCTTCTCTTCATGAAAAAATAAGTGATATTGAGATAAGCTTATTTGGTAATTAAATAAACAGCATTAGTTTATTTCACAATATGTGATACAGGGGATTAATCCAAATAAAAGAGTAATGAATATTTTCTATGTTAATGCCAACTCAATAGGTACTACTTATAAAATCTTTGTATTAGTCAGTGTTCTCTAGGGAAACAGAACCAATAGGAGATATTTTTCAATAGTATGAGATTTTATAAAATTGTCTCACAGGACGGTGGGTATGTAAAACTCCAAATTCCATAAGGCAGGCTGCAAACTAGGGGCTCCGATGGTCATTGATGAGTTCCACAAGAGATGCTGGCTGCCTGAATTAGAGATGGGAATTCTCTCCTTGAATTTTGAAATTACTTACCTTTTAAGACTTTCAACTTATTGTATGAGATGTCACTCATTGTTGATAGTAATCTTCTCAGTAGATTGTAAATACAACTAGCAACAAATTCACTGATGATTAAAGTCCACAAAATGCCCTTGTATTGCCATCAGCCTAATGCTTGCTTAATGAAACAACTGGGCACCATTACCTGACTAAGTTGACACATTTGCATAACCATCACAATCATCAAGAGTGTTTTTTATTTCCCAGGATAGAAATCAATTTTTTATCATCATTAAGTGTACTTTTAAATAATATAATTAAAGATTGAAGAAAGAATTTTATGATAAATATTTTTAGCTCTATCTTTATTCATGGAATTTCAATATATCATCTCTATTAGTGAAATTATTTCATCAGATCAGGAATAAGAAATAAAAAGGAAACAACATTTCCTTTCTTAGATTTTTAACAAATTAGAAGTTTAATACTATTAATTATTCAGTGTTATATTTTAAAACTCTATTCTTCCATTTAATTCTGTCAAAATTCGTTTTATTTCTTTTGACAATCTGTTAAGAATTTTTAAGATTTTTCTGAAAAATTGTCTTTGTGGTTCTTTTATGCAATCTTTCATATCTCTTAAATATATAATATAATTTGTTATAGAACTACTTTGCACAGTATTAATTTTATGCTTATATTTACAGGCATATATATTTGTGCATACTTTTTTTATTATATACAAATCATACAGCTAGGGCTTAATTTTTAATAGAGTCAATAATTGTGCTTTTAAATGGAATGTTTAGTCCACATATATTTAAAATAAAATAATTATTTATGTGCTATTGTCAACTTATGTCAAATATTTTTGAGGTCCTAATTCTTCTCTCTGGACTTCTTTTCTGTTTTTAAAACATTTTAAATTCAGTGTTATTCTATTTTGCACATTTTAAACCATCCCTCGTTCAAATATACTGTAAGTGATTTCTCTAGGGGGAATTTTTGCATCCTTTCATTAATTTAGTGCAATTAATATTATTATGACTACTTCTAGGCAACTGAGATGGCCACATAAAACAATGTATAGCTGAATCTCTGAAAAACTGGCAATATCTGGCAGAGCCATCTTCCTCAAAACTATAGAAGAGAGATAAAGGATTGTTGTAACTTGGTGAGTGTGTTGTTTTAAGAAAATACTACTTAAACCTCCCAGAACGTCTTCCTGAAATAGCATGTAACCAACCTACACTCTCATTGTGGGTCCCTGGCTCTGTCTTGCAGGAAGTAGAGTAACATCTATGTGCATATTTAGGTGCACATATATTTGTTCCAGTCAAACAGTGGCAGACTGAAAGCCTGACCCAGTAACCTCATTTCTATCTTGCTCTTCCTATAACTTATTCTGCAGGCAGAAACAGCTTGCAGACAGTTAAAGTAGTGTAAGAAACATTCAATTAAGTAGCTGGGACAAAGGATTCCTGGCTTTAAGGCATATAAAAGAAAACCATGAAAATAGAGAAAGTCTATATCATAGGAATACAAAAAACATGCCAATGACCATAAACAGGGTGATTCCTAAATCCAAGCCACAAGCCTAGGACAGGACACAGGCTCAGAATAGAAGGAGAGGAGTCCATGCTTTTACCTCAGTTTGATCTTCTTGATAGGAGTGTTAATCTCTGGAGGAGAACACTAGCCAGCACAAAGCCAATTTTCAAAGACAGTGAAATGAGGATTTTTGTGTTGTTTTTTGTTTGTTTGTTTTTCTTAGCTCCTGCCACTCAATGATATATCTTTCATATCTAGCTGGGTACAAACTTAGGAAATAGCTCCAGCACTAAATCTCATAGTTAAAAAATGAAATATAAAAATGTACAGTGTTCAAGAATATTTTATAAGACAAAGACTGAAGAAATTATGATCCATCCAAAGGAACAGAATAAAACTTTAGAAATCATCAGTGATGAATACCAAATATTGGATATACAGAGGAAAAATGGTTACACTCAAAGAAAAACAAATGAAATGATTATGGCTGAAGAGTAGAAAGAAAAAAGATGAGAAAAACTGAACAGAGCCTAAGAGACCTTGGGGTACCTTCAAATAATACCAATATATTCATAACATGAATCCCAGAATAAAAAAGAGAGACAGGAGCAAGAGTAGTTTTTAAAGAAATAGTGGCAGAAGTCCCTTCAAATTTAATGAAAGACATGAATATACATCCACGAAGCCCAACAAACACTAAACAGGATAAAATTAAAGAGAACCACTCCAAGAAAAAACACAGCCAAACTGAATAATTCAAAGACAATGAGAGAGTTCTAAAAGCTGCAAGGGGAAAGCAACAGTACCTTTAACTTTAAATACCAATTTCTCAAAAATCCATGGATGCCTGAAGGCAGTGAGATGATATATTTAAGTACTAAAGAAAACAATTTCAAATTTGAATTTTATATCTTGCATAGCTGTATTAAAGATGAAGAAATTAATACATTCTTAAATTTAAAAAGCAAAGGGAGATCATAACCACAAGAACTGCCCTATGATCATTGCTACAGGGAGTTCTTCGGCCTGAATGTAAAGGAACCTGGACAGTCGATCAGGCATTATAAATGAATAAAGACTTCTGGTAAAGGTAACCATATGGGTAATTATAAAACCAAGAATTATTATTATTTTTTATGTTATTCCTCCTTTTATTTTTACAGATTCTAAAGAGCAAATGCTTAAAGATATTGTGAATTCTACAGTTTAGGTCATAAAATATATAAATATATAATTTGTAACAACTCCAATAAAACATGGGAGGATGAAGGATATGGTAGTTTGAGTTTTTTGTGCACCCCAGAAAAGATAATGGCCTTAGAGCTAATCCACTCCTGTAGATGTGAATCTATTTTAGGTGGGACCCTTTGATTAATTTATTTCACATAAGAACATTTGACTAAACTTCTTCAGTAAGGCATGACCCAAGGTAGGTCTTAATTGTCTTATTGGAGTCCTTTATAAATTTTTTCTGTGGAGAGAAAATAGCCACAGAAACAGAGAGAAACTCCCAGTAGCTAAGAGAGAAAACGCTGGAAGCCAGAAGCTGAAATCAATGGATCACAGAAGCTCAGAAGAGGTCACTGAAGTGAGAAGCTGAAAGTAATGAGGCCAAGAGGAAAGGGGATAGAAAAACAGATTCTGCCATGTGCCTTGCCATGTGAGAGAGGAGACTGAAACTTCTGGCAGCTGATCTTCAGGAAGAAAACCATCACCTGATGAAGACTTGTTTTGGACATTTTCATGGTCTCAGAACTTTAAGCTTATAAGTTATTAAAGCCCCATGGTAAAAGCCAACCCAATACTTTGTTGTAAATGGTTCAGAATTTTCTATATATAATATCATACAATCTGCAAATAGATTAAGTTTTACTTTTTCCTTTCCAATTTGCATGTCTTTTACTTCTAATTCAGCAAATTGTTAGGGTGCAAGATCAACACACAAGAAAACAGGGAGGATTCTTTACATTAATAATTAAATAATGACTTACACAGAAAAATATACAAAGCATTGCTGAAAGTATTCAAAGAAGACCTAGAGAAATGGAAAAGCATTCCATATCCATGGATAGGAAGACTAAATATTTTTACAATATCAGTGATTTACAAATCCAATGCAATCCCAATAAAATTTCCAATAACACTCTTTGCAGAAATGGAAAAGCCAATGAAGAAATTTGTGTGGAAAAATAATGGACCAAATCACCAAAAACATCTTGAAAAAGAAGAAGGATGTTGGGTCACTAACACGTTCAATATTAAAACTTACCATGCTAGAGTAATGAAAACATCATGATACCATCATGTGGGCAAGCATAGAAACCAACAGAAAGAAACTGAAAGTTCAGAAACAAACCCACATATCTATGGTCAATTAATTTTCGAAAAGTGTGCCAAGTCCACTCAAGGAGCAAAGAAGAAAATCTTCAACAAATGGTATTGGGAAAACTGGCTATCTAAATGCAGAAGAATGAATGTGGATCCCTACCTCTTACATTGTACAAATATTAGCTCAAAGTGGATAAAATACCTAAATGTAAGACCACAATTATAAAATCCATCAGGGATTGAATTGTTTACTGCAGAGAACATGCTCTTAGTTTTTATCCATATCTGTGCAGGTGAAGCCATTTTTGAGAGGACCTGTTGAAGACGTTATTTTTAGTTAAGGTATGAACAACTGAATCGGTTTGGATTCATTTACAAGCAGAAGGAAATTAGAAGTAGAATGGTAGATGCAGAAGAAGCTAGAAATTAATAGGACCCCAGTGCAGAAAGGAGAATCTCATGTTCATTAGCATTGCCATATGACAGAAAGGCAAGTATCAAAGATCATTGGCAGCCAAACCTGGAACACCATGGGAAGGAAGAATCCCTTGTTGATTCTTAAATTTTGATCTGCCAGACTCAAAATCATGAGTCAATAAATTTCCATTGTTTAAGCCAATCCAAATTATAGTATTTACTTTGGCAGGCAGGAAACTAACACATACTCCCTAAAGGGGAACATAGGGAAATATCTTCAGGACCTTATATTAAATAATGGTTCTTTAGCATTTACACCAAAAGCACAGAAATCAAAGAAAAAAATAGATAAATGGGATTTCATAAAAATGACTAAACTCTTGTGAATCAAATTACTTTATCATAAAAGTACATAAACAACTTACAGAATGGGAGAAAATATTTGGAAGTCATACACCTTATAAAGGTTTATTATCCAGAAAAGGTAAAGAAATCCTATAACTCAACAACAAAAACACAAACATCATAATCACGTAAGGGGCAAAATGCGAATAGATTTCTCAACAAGGAATAACTGTAATTTGCCAATAAGCACATGAAAAGATGCATGACATCATTATCTTTGAGTAAACACAAATCTGTGGACTAGAGTGGACTTACTAGTATTCTACTATAGACATACTGTGATTCAAGCAATGGATGAAATTACAACATTGATCTGGAGCCAGTGGCCACTGGAGGCACTGGGGACAGGGAGAGGAAAAAACAGTTGTAATATAGGGGGCTTTTTTTGGGACTTGGGAATTGTCTGGAGTGACATTGCAATGACAGATATAGGCCATTTTATATCATCATATAACATGCAGAACTGTGTGGGAGAGAGTGTGGTCTACAATGTGAACTATGGTCCATGCTTAATGGCAAAGCCCCAGGATGTATTTATCAATTGCAACATGCTAATGAAGGATGTTTATGTGGGATGTTGTGGGAGGAGTGGGAGGTGGGGCGTATGGGAATCCTGTATTTTTTGTGTAATATTTATTTAATCTAAGTATCTTTTTAAAAATGAGATACCTTTTTACACCAATGAGACTGCCTACTATAAAAAAATAGAAAATAGCACGTGTTGGAAAGAATGTGTAGTAATGGGTATATGTGTTCTTTGATGGTGGGAATGTAAAATACACCCACTGAAGAAAACTGCTTGAAGATTCTTCAGAAAGTTAAATATAGAATTACCATATGACCCAGCATTCCCACTTATATATATATACCCTAAAGAATTGAGATCAGAACTTGAACAGATATTTGCATACCAATGTTCATAGCATTATTAATCAGAATTGCAAAAAGATGGAAGCAGCACAAATGTCCACAACAGATCAATGTAAAACAAAATGTGGTATATATATGCAATGTAGTATTAATCAGCCATAAAAAGGAATGAATTTCTGATGCATGCCTCAGCATGCATGAACTTGAAGACATCGTGCTGAGTGAAATAAGCAAGACCTAAAAGGACAAATATGGTATGATCTTACTGATGTGAAATAATTCAAAAATGTAAATCTAAAGAGTCAGAAACTATTTTACCAGGTATGGGGTGGGTATAGGGAGGGAGGGTTTGGATGCCAAATTGGTATAGAATTACTGTTTTGGGTGATGGAAAAGATTTGGAAATGGGAGGAGGTGATGGTAGCACAGCATTGTGAATATTATTAATATCACTGAATTGTATATTTCCAAGTGGAACAATTGAAAACTGAAGATATATATATAATACAGAAAAAAAATTAAATTAGAACTCTATGACAAAGTAATGTAATATAATATAAACTATGGCTGAAAATTAACAGTTTATTCATAATAATATTGTTGCAACAATTGTTACAAAAGCAACAAACTGATACAAAGTGATAATAATAGGGAAACTGTGTTTGTGAGGAGGTATATGGGATCTCTGTATTTTCATCATGATTTTCCTATATATCTACAACTTCTCTAATCAAATGGACAATATATTATTATATCTCTTCATAAAAAATGTAAGAACACTAAACTTTTCTAATTTGCTCCCAGTTATTACATCCATATTTAGCATATTACTTTACAAAACAAAAATGCATTGTTATTATTTTGGTTGTAGACAATTATCTTTTATAAATAATTCACATTTTTTTACATGATTTGCACTCTTCATTTCATTTTGTATATTCACTTTTTCTTCTGACATCCTTTCCTTCAGATTGGAGAAATACAGTTAGCTCTTCTGATACCATGGAGCTTTTGACACTATCTTAAGTACATCACATTTGAATTTCATGGATATTTTTACTAGAGAATTATTTTTATTTTTGCCTTTCCACATTTTGTAGAACTGAATTTCTTACAGTGTTATTTTTTCTTATGGGAAGCCAGCCATAACTGATAAGGTCTCCACTTCCCTTTCCACCAAACACTTTTCCCTCCATCCCCCATCTTGCCATAACATGTTTTCTCCCTGTCCTTCCATGGCTGCTTTGAAATGTTTCTCTGTATCTTTCATTTTATGTAGCTTGATTACGAAGTGCTTCTGTGTCTGTGTTTGAGTGTGTTTGCATATTAGATTTACCTTATGTTTTAGTTTCCCAATGGGCTGCCAATGGAAAGTACCAGAAATGGTTTGGCTTTTATAAAGGGGATTTAAGTAGGGTAAATATTGCAGTTCCTAGGCCATGAAAAGTCCAACTCAAGACACCATAAGAAGTGCTTTCTCTTTATAAGCAGTGGCCATGTGTTGAAGCAATATGATAGTGATCTCTGTCTTCCCTTCTGGGCTGTACCTCCTGGAGCTCAGCTATGGGCAACCAGGGTTAGGGATTGTCTCTTGCTGAGCCTCCTCGCTCAGGCTCAGCTACTCCACTTTTCTCCGAATTCAGCTGCAAGCTATCAGGTATATGGCTCATTTCTCCCTGGGCCTCATCTCTTTGAGCCTCTTTTTTCTCTTATATGGCAAGATCAAATATGGCAGAGCTCACTTTTCCTGTGTGTCCCTATTTGTATCAGATGCAGCAAGAGGGCAGAGACTCAACTTGAGTCATACCTCAATGACATTGTCTGACTGAATGGGTCTCATACTCTCAGGAATGGATTTAGTCCATAAACATAGTCTTTCTCTTTTCGGGATTCAAAAAATAATTTCAGATATTGTATTGGATATTCAGAATACCTTTGATTTCTCAGTTGATGGTTTTCTTCAAATTTTATAAAATTTCACTGATTTTTCATTCATTTTTTTTTTTTTTTTTAATTCTCTTAGTCTGGGTTCTTGTTTAGGCAAACAATTTAGGTAAACAATTTTTGTTGCTGTTGCTTTTCTCTTACATCCTCAGGTAAAAACATTTATTGATCTAGTTTCAAGTTTACCACTGCTCTATTCTACAACCTCCATTCTGCTCTTGAGTCCCTCTGGCTAATTTTTCAATATCATGTATCTTATTTTTCCTTTCTAAAATTTCTATTTAGTTCATTATAATTTTAGTCTGTTTTCTTTTCTGATGTGATTTCTCATGTATTTCCTCATTAGGATCATCTTTTCCTTAAGCTATTAACCTTATATTTTGAGCTGTTTTAATGTTTTTGGCTGCTAATTAAAACTTTGTGTTAATCATGAAATCTGTTTCTATTACCTCTCCTTTTTTCATTATTATTGCTCACATTTTCTTGTTTGTTTTGTTTGATAATTTTTTGTGATCTACTATACTTTGTGAATGATATATTGTAGGGAGTCTGGATTATGTTGCCTTTCAATAAGGGGTATTGAGTTTTGTGCTGGCAGGCAATAAATTACTGGCAATACCTATTAATCTCTCAGGCTTTATATTGCTCTTCGTTAAGGAATTTTTTTTTTTCTGTCCTCAGGCTTAGGGCATATATTTATTACTGGACATTGTTCTATTTCTAATGTGTGGTGGGTTTTTTTTGTCTTAACTTCATGCCTGAGTCAACCAAAGATATTTGTCATACTGTCTGGGCCATGAATCCAGCTTGTCCTAGCCCTTCATTACCATGGCATTTAGCTTCTGAGCTCAGCCCTGAAACAGCATCTCTTGGCTAGGCCTGTTTGTCTTCCATCTACACATAAAAAATCTCATCTGTCATCTAAAGATCATCAGAGAATCCCAGTACTGAAAAAGGACACCACCTTTGATATCATATTATTTTTGTTACAACTTTTTCCCATCTCTGTCTCATTACCTTTGTAAGACCTTTATATTCTGCTTGCACTCTGTATTTCCAAAACCAACAAGCAGTACAGAAAGGTAGGGTAGACATGCATCCCTTCTCATATACTTCCATTTTTTCCTGTTAAACATACCCGTTACATTGGTTTCCAATGCCTAAAAACAGTTTTCTTCTGCATTTTTGATCAGCTTTAGAGTTGTTTATAATTGCAGGGGAATTCTTGTACCTCTTACATTGTCATGGCAGAAGCCAAAATCTGACCAAAGAATTTCAGTCTCTTCTGATTTAAATGGCACTATAGTCTGATTTTCTAGCTCATTATTTTTTCCCTATATTTGTTATCACAGTCTTTTTTTCTTTTCATGGATATTCTTGGCACTTTTTGCCTTATTATAGATGATCTTTTTATCTGCCTTTCTTTTGGATAAATGTTATTCATTTTTTTTTGCTTTTAATTCACTATTTAGTTTTGTTAATTTATGTTTCTGACTTTTAGGTTGAATTCACTGATTTTCCTCTAGGACTAAGACATGACTGATTATTTATTTTTATTTTAGTTACCTGTTTAGTAATACAGGAATATAATATTTCCATTTTTTATCTGTGAGCCATTTTTACCTTACCTGTAATATTAATCAATATTCATATTGTTCTCTACTATATAAATATTCTGGAGTTAAATAGAAACCTATTTGGCGAAGAAAAGCATAAGTTTGTGGCTTTAGTTTTATTTATTTTTAATTTTCAAATTGCAAGGAATTGCAATTTTTATACTTTAAATATTAATTTAAAAATATATTGTATTTTTGTTAGATAATGTAGTACTTTAGGTTAAACTTTGAAAATTTATTGAAGTTCATGGATTATTTTATTAAATATTTATTAATGACTCATGGATGCTGGGAAAGAAAGTTTCAAATGTTGATATACAAATAAGAAAAGATGAAATATATCATTCAGAGTTTATAAATTGGTGGGAGGGATTTCGCTGCTGGATTAATTAGACAATAGGTGTGTTTTGTTCATTACGCAACTTTATTTTATTCATTTATTCAATAAATATTTTATTGAATATTAACAATGTATCAGATACTCATACACAGTATAGCAAAGAATAGATCTTTGTACCCTTGGGCTCTGTATTCTAGGTGGAAGATACAGAGAAATATATAGAAGTAAGTGATATGCCATGATTAATGTGGAAAATAATATTATAAATAACAAAAATGTGTTTATGAAACTGTGGTAAAAACAGATTCAGAAAATAAAATACAAAACCTGATACATATGATGAAACCAATCTATTATTCTTTATATATGATTAGGAGCCACAAGAAAAATATAAGTTCCAATACTTTTCTTGTTATCAGTTCAATGATGTAGCTGAGTCCACAATGGTGAAAGATAAGTTAAATAGAATTTGGATTCTGAAAGTATGATTTCATGGCTCAGCTCCATGATTAAAACCTCTGGGTAATGTTAGGTCCACTGTCCAAAATTTACTCCTCTTTAAAACAGCAATACATTTCAGTGTCCAAGCAGACATGGTGATGGTGGTCAAACAAACTAATTAAATAAATAAAGCAATACTTATAACAATAATTTCCATTAAATATTTCAATTTTCAATATAAATGAAGGAGACATGATTGAACTTTTATCATCAAATGATGTTACTTATTTCTGAAATGACCAAATATTGTCTCTGAGAGTTAATATTATACACAAACCATTAAAAATGCATGTGACCATAGCCTTGAAGCATGTATTCCATACTTTAGCTACAAGTAATTTGCTTTTTGATTAGTAATATGCATGCCATATTATATCTGGCTTAAATCCGGTCACCCATATTATAATTGAAAGAGTTTTAAGAAGAGTTAATGATCATCTTCTACCTTTTCGTATATAGAAATAATATAATTTAAGAAATTTTTCCTTAAGTTACATAAATATATGTCTATATATTTTTGGGAGGTGCCAACAGAAAAGCTATACAAGGTTTGCCCAAATAAATATTAGCACCTATAATATTATAAAGAGAATTTATAAAGAGAAAAAGAATGATTCTAAAATAATTTAATAGGAGTAGATAGATCTTTAGAAAATAATTTAAAGTAGCTACATAAATAACATTTTTTTATTTTTTATTTATATTTTTTTAAGGAGCTTTAAATTACATAAATGTTACATCAAAAATATAGGGGATTCTCATATACCCCACTCCCCCTCCCACACTTTTCCTGTTAAAAACATCTTTCATTAGTGTGGTGCATTTGTTACAAGTGAACACATATTGAAGCATTGCTACTATATTTGTGTAATGAAAACATAAATAACATTTTAATAAAAAGAAAACTCCAGATCTCTCTGACTCAACATTGAAAATCAACACATTTTGCAAAGGAGAAGAAAACTAAAAGATATCATTTATTTAGCACTTTCTGTAGGAATGGAATTTTGTGCACTGTGGTGTTTAAGTTGAGCCATATCATGGTATTTGCTTAAACAGCCTAAGAAACTAAGACATGCACATTGCTTAATTTCATCTTTATAGCAACTCTCACAGCTAATACATGCCAGAGCTAGGATTCAACTCTATGTCTCCTTTTGTGTGCACGTACTCTTCAGTCATATATTGTTTCCTATTGTACCAAGGCTTTATTTTGCAACCATCCCTTGCCTTCATGATGAAATGAAACAAAACATGATTTTTGAGTATTCCTAAGCCATTGAGATAAGAGAAAGAGACTATGAACCAAAGCTATTACCATTAAGAGACTATGATACATGTACTTATCTGAGAGGGTATTTAAAGGGCAAATGCAAAACCCAGTAGTACTGTATCCTCAGTATACAACTTCTATTCTTTAATTTCTATGAGAGCCAGAATACAATTGAACAAGAAAAAGGCATATATTCTGATAATGGACATGCAAAATATAAAGTGGTGATTTGGGACAGAAACAACATAAAGTGGAGAAACAGAGGGATGTAGGAGCAGAGAACAAGAATAGCAACAATGCTATTGAAATAACTTGGTATCTTTTGAGAGCAGTAGGTTATAGATATAGGTTGTGCAATATAAACCCCAGGATAATCACAAAGAAAGTATCTGAAAAATATACAGAAAGGGAAATGAGAAAGAATCAGTCAGATACATTACAAAAGTTCAACTATACAGGAAAGGAAGTGCAATAAAGGAAAAGAGAAGTACAATTCATCTGTTTTAACCCACAGGAGAGCTCCAAGAGGAAAATGCTCCAATTACCATCTGATACTACGCAACAATATGATGATTTCCTCAACAATAAAAAGTAAATGAATCTGGAATAATGTACTGCCTGTTTACATTTGTTGAATGAATAGAGTTCTTTCACCTCTTATGCAAAATGAAATCATAGAAAATAAAACATATATAATTTAATGCTTTATAAGAAATCTTAAGATATGAGACATAAATTTATATGATAAGCTCTGACATGGGTTGGCAATTAAATTTTTTGAGGCTCAGTTTCTTATCTTGGTAATGTACTTCATAAAAAATTGCAACAGATTAGTAAATATGATCAACTATAATAATGTTTTAGCACGATATATTTCCTGTAGACTCCAGCACATAGTTTTATAGTGATCAAAATTAATTATACTTTTTTCTTTAAATTATGAAATGCTGTGTTTGGTGTGAATAAAGTGTACATATTGAACTTTTGAATGGATTAGTATCCAAAGAGATAATGAAAGAAAAAAATGACAAAAGCATGTGGAAATGGAATATCAAATGTATGAGGCTCTGGAGGTCTTCCTAAGTGTTGTAATTTTGTGGATTCAGAATACTACCTTATAATTTAATCAGAAGGATTAGTAACACACCCTCAAACACCAACACACCTTGGACCCACAAAGAAAATTTAGTGTTGGTAGACAAAGGGAACCAAAAGAATTTTTAATTTTCCAATTATCTAGGTGCTCCTGATGGGCTATTTATTCAAAGTAATTTTGAGGACCTACATGTTGGGCTGTTATACAACAAATAAAAATATCATGGACTATAAACTATCTGAGGATAAAATATGATGTTGTGATGGGGGGGTGACATATTTTAGAGAGAGTGTAAGATGAACCTCAATGATGGGATGACATTAATAAAAAATCTGGAAGAAGTCATGAAATATGACACTAAAAATTCATTTTGGTGACCGAGTTTAAAAGATAAGCAGAAAATAAAGATTACTAGATGTTTGAGTAAACATTCTGTTTGACAGAGAGAGGAAAAAGAAACAAATACTAAAAATAAAATTAAATAAAATGGAGACAAGGCAGGCAGAAAAAGAATACATAGGCCAGAAACACTGGAAGGAAAGTTGCAAATAATGAAGTTCTATCGGATATAGATCTCAGAAGATCCTGTTACTGCAACACATAAGGTCTAAAGTGCAGAGAACCACTTAGGAAGGTAAGATATGAATAGCTGTGGAATTGAAGGAACTCAAAGTAGAAAGTGTTCATGAATCAAGTATAATCTGAACAATAAAGTAGGTCACAATAAGATATTTTATTAAGGCCATTATAAAAACACAAGAGGGATTTCTGAGCTTGGAACTGGAAAAATCATTTTGACCAGTCCCTAACCTATATCTACAATCTCTTTCTGATAGTCAAAATGTCCATAGTAATGTATACAATTGTGTAACCACAATCAAATTACAGAACATTTCCAAAAAAGGATTACAATTAAACTCCATAAAATGTTATCTCTTGTGCAAAAGTTTAAAAAGAAGAAAGAATATTATAGAAGTTACTAAGATCAGAGCATAATATAAAGACATATGACAAGAAAATGAATATCTCAATTTTATGATATTAAAATAATATAAAAGATTTTTAAAGATTTTTAAAGCTGCAAGAAAATGAAGTCAATCTGAAATGAGAACAATAGCCATCAGGAGGATATGAAAACATCTTTCAAAGGACTCATCAATTAACTAAGACAGAGTAAGATAAATCAACACTAATTTTAAAATATATGAGTAAGTGAATAAGCAGCAGAGAAAGCACAGTTAATGAAAGAAAAAATGGAAAGGACAGATATGAAAAAAGATAATTAATGATTTTAGAGAAACTGACCAACCTAAAAAATGCTAAACCACAATTTTCAAAATGTGAAAATAACTTGACTCCTACAAATATAAATTTAATACATGGAAAATATACACATTATTTCATTAATAAAAAAATCAGTAAGGAGAAAAAACTGATTATTCTGATTCAAAGAATATTTAAGTAATGGGGGTTTAGAAAATTTATTACAAAATATACAACAAAAATGGTTTTGGTCCATTTTTAATTTTTTAAAGATAGTATGCATATAGGCAAATCCAAATGTCATAAGTATGAAGATGAATGGATTTTCAGATTTGAAAATAGCCCTTAAACAGGACCAAGGGTAAGAAGCAGAACATTGCCAGCACTATACAAGATGCACTTATGCTGTTTTCTAGTCATTATCTTCCCTAGAAAAGTAGCTCCCCTTATGTAGCAAATATGAATTTATGAGGTAGGTGACTTTAAAGTTAGGGTTATTTTAATATACATGCATAAATGCACCATTAATATGTGTCAGATATATGAATTTTGACAAACATACAATTATATAACCACAATCAAGTTATAGAACATTTTTCACCCTAAAATCTCCCCTCAACCATTTGTTGGAAATACCTTCCTGTACCCCTTCTTCTTGTAGCCACAGATGTGTTGTCCATTCTGACAATTTTGCTCTGTCCAGAATGTGATCTAATTGGAATCACATTGTATGGCACCATTAGTGTGGCTTCATACACTCAAGCATAAAGTATCTGAGACATATTGTATTCTAAATACATCTGTGAATTTTTCCTATTTATTGCTTAGTATTCCTTTAAAGGTATCTACCATGGTTAGCTTGTCCCTTAATTAATTGATGGATGTGTGAATGTGTCACTTATGCTATATGTAATAAATCATATATATATTTTTTTTATTTGGACATGTGTTTTCATTTTTTCTTGGGTAAAAAACAAAAAGTGAGATCTCTGGTTCCTAGGATAAGTGATTTCACTTCATAAGAAACTGTCAGATTGTTTTCTAAAGTGGCCACATTGTTTTGTGTTCCTACCAGTAATGGTTGAGTGTTTCAACTGCTCTGCATTCTTTGAAGTACTTTGTGTTATCAGTTATTATTATGCATTTTTATTTTAGCCATTTTAAGGTATATGGTCATATTGTGCTTTTTAATTGTCTTTATCTATGGTGAGTGATATGGAGCCATCTGTGTTTACTCATTGAGGAAGTATCTATTCATGTTTCTGCACATTTTCAATTGTTTCCTTTTATCTACATATTATTGAGTTATATTATGGACACATGTTCTTTGTCAAATAGCTGTTAGAAAGTATTTTCTCAGGTTCTGTGACTTGTTTGATCATTTCCTCAACAATGTCTTTTACTGAGTAGATTTTAATAGGATGAAACACTCTGTTGAAACACAGTTTTCTACTATGGTACATGAATTTTTGGTTTATTGTAGAAAATGGGACTATCCCATGGTCACATAAATATTGTAGTTTACTTTAGGAGTTTTGTAGTATTCAGCTTCATATTAAAGTGTAAATTCTAGTATGAGAGAGTTTTATATATGTGGAAATGATGAGTTAGTGTCTCATTTTGGCAAAAGATTATTCAACTTTTTGAGCACCATTAAAAAAAGACTTTTTCCCCCACTGATATTCCTTAAAATATTTGGCAAAAACCAATTGACCATGTATGTGTGAATCTATTTCTGAACTCTGTGTTTGGTTCCATTTATCTAGATATTTCGCTTTTTACCAATACTATATTCTGTTGATTTTTTAACTTAATGATAAATCCTTAGGTAATGTGAAGCCTCCAGCTTTATTTTTCTTTTTAATATTTTTAATAAAATTTAATTGAATTATATCATTCATACAAGATCATTTAAACAATGTTTATGGTAAAATTTGTGAATTTACAAAACAAACATGCTTATCATTATACAAGGCTCTCCTATAACTTCCCACCACCAACACCCTGCATTGTTGTGAAACATTCGCTACAAATTAAGAAAGAACATTGTCAAAACAACACTATTTACCTCAGCCCATATCTTAGACTTGCTGTTCTTTTCCCCCAACCCTCCCAATCATTAATATCCTATATCAGTATTATATATCTGTTATCATTCATGAGAAAACATTCTCACATTTGTCCTGCCAACCACAGTCTATCACCCACCACTGGATTCCCTGCATTATACAGTCCCACGCTTTATACAATCCATTCAAAGTGTAAAATTCCAAGTAAAAGCATTCTGAAATTGACTGAAGTGATAACAGCACAATTCTGTGATGAAAATGAGAGTCACTGAGTCTACAGTTTCACATTTGTATTGAGTAGTTTAGTTCTTTATTTTTTCATCTAAATTGTAGAACCAGTTTCTCAGTTTCTGGAAAAAAAAAATCACACCACTTGCTTAAATTTTAATTGGGGTTGCATTGAACCTATAGATCAATTTGGGATGACTTTTAATTAATAGATTTCTTCCAATTGGGGTGCCATTTGTTATCATATTTCTTTATTTTTTCATCATTTAAATTCAGATGCATGGCCAACATTACCTATATGCTAAATGTGCAGCAAAACATTCATGTGCTCTTCAAAATTTTCCAAGAGTTTCTTATTAACATAGAAGTTATATTCTATAGATTAGTATATGGTATCACCAGGTTAAGAAAAGACCATAGAAAATCAAAAGCATGTAACCTTTATCTCTACCAGTTTTCAAGTGTTTTAATGTTCGATCTTATGTGGCCCTACCTTTACTGTTGATACTTACTATCCATAAGTTTACAATATTATTTTTTTATTTCCTCTATGAAATTGTAAATGAGCTAAAATTATAAATTTTGGCATAGGTTAAACTTTCATATTATTTCATTAAATACATGTTTATGGAAATTTTGAGAGAATTAGATAGGTTATATTGCCAGGAAGAGGAAATTGGATTTCAGGGTTTTAAGTTATTAACTTATTGGTACATAGCTAATAAGTTTCAGGCTAATATTGTCTACTATATGCTTAGATTATTTGTCCAATCTTATAGCATATGATTTTCCACTGATAATTCTTCATTTCCATGTGACTATTATTCACATAATCATTTATATCATGTAGTTTGATGTTTCAGAATCTTTAACTTGGGTACTATAGAGGGAATATCATCTTGGTGCTCTTCTCCCCAGAAGAGAGGGTGTACTCTCTTTGTGCGCCCTTTCTGAAATTCAGGAAGAGCATGATAAACTGGCAGAAGAATCCAAATGCATAATATGCATAGTGTGCATTGATTAAGTGAGCAGTTCAGTCCCATAAGTAAAAGGAAATGTTTTTCATCACTTACACAATTATTTTAGGAACTATAAGCCTGTATCTCAAACCAGAGTATATGCTTTAATATTTAAATTAGAGATCAGGTGTTCTATTTAGAGTTGTATAAATATTTTTAAAATAATATATTTTTTTATGTTTTTAAAGATACTTAAATTACATAAATGTTACACAAAAATTATAGGAATTCCCATATGCCCTACCTCCCACACCTCACCCAACCTCCCACATAAACAACCTTCATTAGTGTGGCACATCACTTGCAATAGATATACACATCCTGAGGCTTTGCCATAAAGCAAGGACCATAGTTCACATTGTAGACCACACTCTTTCCCATACAGTTCTGAATGTTATATGATGATACAAAATGGTCTATGTCTGTCGTTGCAATGTCACTCAGGATAATTCCCAAGTCCCCAAAAAGCCCCTGCATTACAACTGCTTTTCCCTCTCCCTGCCCCCAAAGCATCCAGGACCACTGGCTCCACATTGATGTTATTATTTCTTCCATTTCTTGAATCACAATATGTCTATAACAGAATACCAGTAAGTCCACTCTAGTCCAAAGCTCTTCCTTCAAACCTGAGGAGTCTGGGATGGTGATGTCCACTCCACCTACAAGTAAGAGGGGGCTTATATAACATTTGAACCTCAAGACTTCCAGGAAATATAGCAGGGTGAATAGAAAGTGTTCTCTAAATATTTAGTTCAATCGAGTTGTAAATTATGAATTTGCCTTAATTTTCTTGATTGAAGATAATGGTCCAAAAAGGGACTATAAAATACTCTATTTAAAGATTAGGTAAAATTTTAAATTGGGTAATGATTACTTTTCCAATTTATTTTGGTATATGCCAATTCAATATCATAATTTTTCTTTTAGAAAAATATAAATGTATTTTAAACTTATTTTACCAGTTAACTAATTTATCTAGTGTCCTCTTTAGTTTGTTTGTATGTTAAATTTCATGGTCTATTAAATTTTATGGCTTTAAAAAATAATGCAAAGATGTGAGGATATTATTTTATATTGTTATAGAATATAAAAAATTCCAGAGATTTGATATGTCACAATAGTATTGTAATATGGTTTAGTGGAAAAAGCTTAGGATTTGAAGTCAGAGAAATCTTGGTTTGAATCCTCATTCTCCTAGAAACCAACTCTGTGGCTCCAGACAAGTTAATGTTCAAGGGGTGCCAGTTTTCTCAACATAGATGACAATATCAAATTATTAATTTGTATTTTACTGTTGTAGATTACATAAGGTATCATACAATATTCAAAGTCTCTGCTGCTAGTATCCACTTAATAATATGTAGTTCCTGCTATCATAGCTTTCCTTTTTCACAACCTCAGGGTTTGTATACTGCTCTCATGGATATCTAACTTTTTTTTCCAAATACATGATTTGAGGAAATGGTTTTATTTTGGTATCCCAGGTTTATCATTTTTTTCTCAAAACCAGAATGTATATTTTTTCTGTCTAGCTTCTATGTCTTTTTAAAGTGAATTCAGCTACACATAATTATTTTAATAATAATTAAATATTAGTCAACAGAAATACCCATTTGAAGAACAGATTGGGAAAAAATGACTAAACCCCATACATTTTTCTCTGTCATGTTTCCACATCCTTAAAGAGACGCAGAGGGGCCTGTTTACTATAAGATATACCTTCATTTGCAAACCAACTTCTTGAACTACAGACAAGATCAGAGACACCAAGAGATGTCAGGATATTATATTGTCAAGAATACCGGGGAAATTTAAGCAAAATATATTATTATTTGGTTGATAGGTACAAGAACAAAGTTTGTTGACAGAGATGCATTTTCTTGAATAGCATAGTAAATTGTGATTCATTGAGTTTAATCTCAATATTATGATATTCTGGTATCATATGCTAAGAATATGTACAACTTAAAGAGGAAATATTTATCTTCTGGTTTGTTGCTCTTTCATTGTTCAATTTTCTGATTTTAAAAAGCAATTATATTAATATAACTTTTTTACATAAATTTAACTTGAATTTATATTTCAATTGTATGCATTCTTCACATATAATCAAGAATTTAATTTAATAAAAATATTTTTGTAGGTCTCATGTATAAGCAATCTGCAATGACCCCATGGCCAAAAAACTGAAGTTGAATGTAGTCAAACTTGGTTATTGTTTGGTTGAGAAGGATGAAGTTTTAGTTATTGTTTGGTTGAGAAGATGAAGTTACTTTTCCAAATATTTTGTCATTCAGGCCTAAACTGAGATTTCATACAAGGTTTTTGAAGCTCTTCACTTTCCATAAATGTTTTGTCTTAGGCATGCTGTGAAGTGTAGAATTGTAATGTTC
>JAKSZT010054437.1:1000363-1039037 GCA_026826555.1 Tolypeutes matacus | reverse complement strand
TGTACTGACCAGTTTTGAAGACTATGAAATCTTGTGGAGAAGATGAAAAACATCAGCCATGACCTGTTCACCTCTTGCTCTGCTCTGAGATCTCTCCTTTTGGGGATTTTGGCCATTTCTGAGATCCTGGCCCCCAGAACCTGCCTTCTCTCTGGGTCTCCATGATGTCGGAGATTGTTGAAGCAAACCTAAATGGAGAACTGAACTTGAAAATAGAAACTGATTTAATGTGTGGTACAACTCATTTTAAATACTTTGGAAATCCTCCATAAGCCTTTGAAAATGCCTCTCAAGATAGAAACCCAGAACAAATGACTGAGGTGCACATAGATATTAGGAAGGACCTACAATTTCCTGCTAGACCAAAAGTAAATCCTACAAAGTCCCTGTGCAATATTTTGAGTAACAAGATTGTCCATTTTGATTTGCTTCATCAAGATGGTTCCTCCCATATTTCATTCCAGTATGGTCACAGCACTGCCTTATTAGATTTGGAAGCTCACCGACCTAGGTTGTAGTGGGAAGAGAAAATAGGTTCTTGTGTCTAAGTTATTTGCCCATGTCCTATGAGTAGCATGAATCATAAATACTTATTTCTCCCTTTATAATATTTTGACTAGAAATTGAATTATTTAAACACATTTGGATAAACAATATTAATTCCTCTTCTCACATTAGTTGTGTTTTGCTTTAAAGACACTGACAAAAGCTAATCCTTTGTGCAGAATTTAAATTTCAGTTTTTCATTGTTGAAGTTGTGCAGATCTCATGTATTTAGAAGTGGTGAGGTAATTTATAATTTAGAGAATTTATAAAGAGTCTGTGGAGCATGGTTCAGTTTGTTCAACTCAACATGTTGTAGAAGATAGTTTTATTTCTGACAGTGTATCTCCTCCCCTTGCCCTGATGCTTTAACAAGGGTGGCCCTGCCTGTGGACATGTTGCATTAGCCTGGGAGCTCCATCCTGCTACTCTTCTTTCACACTGGGACCAGCTTTTGTCTTAGGTTATAATTCCTTATGATGCTTGTTTTCCCTGTGTATTGAATCTGTCATTCTGGAAATAATAGCAATGTATTTTTCTTTAGAGCACCACTTAGCATAGGGGAAAAATACTTCTAAGTTAACATCTGCATTAATGATAAAACCATATTTCTGTTTATTTATCAGAGCTGCTTCAGGCACTGATAAATATGCTTTCTCATTCTCCCTCAAGTATGCTCTGATATATTTCCTATTATAATTAAATGTTACATGTGCTATTCTAGCTTCACTTTACACAGTTGAGACTTAAAAGGAAAGCAGCTTCTTGGAATAAGATGCAGAAATAGGATCAGCAAAAATGAAAAATTGTCTTATGGCTTGTTCATCCTATTTGGTAAAACCAATGAGTCTCCCATTATTTAATAATGTTAGTTTAAATGCCTTGTAGCATTTTGTTGAATTAATATCTTAAAATGAAAGGATATAATTTTATTTATTTAAAGCACATTTCCTCTCTTTGACTTGTAACAAAATTTATTCCAGCTGAAGATATAAAACTTAAAAATCATGATGCAAAATGTAACGGCATCTTAAAAGTAGTTTTATAAAACTTATATTTCTTTTTAAAAATCTTCAGAGATTTACTGTGGCAGTTTTATATTACTTATGAATTCCAAAAAGAGATATTGATTATGTTTGTAAACTGGTCTGTTCCTCTCGGCATGATACCCCTTTGATTGTATTAAATTCAGAGGTTTCACTTTTACTTTATTAAATCACAATTAGGGCTTTGATTTGACAACATCATTAGGGTGACTCAGAGTTGAGTCCCTGCCCCCTTGGTGGGCTATATAAACGGAAGCTCAATCAAGGAGACAGAAGCAGAGAAGGAGATACACAGAGGAAGACAGACAGCTCCATAAACATGGCACAGGCCCCATGAAGAGAGGTGAGTCATTTACCTGATAGCTTACAGCTGATCTTGTGAAGAGACCAGAACAGCTGAGCCCAGAAAGAAAGTAGCCCTCCAGCGTACAGCTGAGATTGGAAGAAGTTGGGCCTATGGAGCCTTAAGAGGGAAGAGGAATGCAGAATTCTCACAGACATTGACCGCCATCTTGCTTCAACATGTGACTATAGACTTTGGGTAAGAAAGTACCTCTAATGGTACCTTGAGTTGGACTCTTTAGGGCCTTGTAACTATAAGCTTTAACACCAAATAAATACCCTTTATAAAAACAAACATTTCTGGTACTTTGCATCAGCACCATTTTTGGCTGACTAATACATTTACCAATCCAGAAAATTTATTATTTCTGATTATTTAAATGATGATTTTGGATGTATAATGAAGATAATATATTGGTTTTCCTTTAAAGTAATAGTAAAGTAGCAGCATATTTCCTCAACTGCAATTCACCAAGAGCCATTTGGTTTTCTTTCTCAGTACTATAGCATGCACACTTCTGGTTCCATTATTAGAATGTCAGCTATCATGGGGATCTCTTAAGAGGATATGCTGGGGTAGGACCTGTCTGGACCAGAATATCACAGGAGTTCATGCACAAATTATGCAGTGCTGCTGCTTAATTTTGTAGATGAGATTAAGTAACTTGCCCAGGGTCACATAGTAGCAGGGATGGGCTTAGAACCCAGGAATTCTGAGTCTGACATAGAACTCATTCCCTATGCCGAGTGACCCTAATTAATCTTTTGAATGAGGAATGTATAATGGATTTCAAAGTTGACATTCACCAATCATTTTATGGGTTGGCAAAGAGTATCTTAGTTTTAAAATCTTCTATGGTAAAGAAGATTTAAATGCAATTATTTAAAAGTCATGAACCCAATGTAATTTCTCCCAGCTCTATAGAATTTTTCATCACTCCAGACTTGACTTTGATGAGTTTATATCTCTTAAAATCTTCTCTCTGAGTGGAGTGTGGCTAGTTAAAAGAGCCTTATCTGGCAGTCAGGTAGTGGAGATCAATTAGCCATGGTGTGTTAGTGGGTCTTCTACCTCTCTGCATCTCAGCCATCTGTAAAATGAAGATCATTCTTACCTCCCACAATAGAGGGAACAGATAGAAAGCTGCAGACTTACAGAAATGCATGGTGCCATTTTATTGTACAATATACCAAGGTAAAATTGTGTTAGGTTGAAGAGTAGCAATTTATTCCGTTTAGAGGAACAGATACAACTTGAACAATTAACTTATTTCAAGACTAGCATTCTCAATGTGATTAGATCTCTTTTAAATAGTTTTCTGGATTTTAGAGACAACTTCTGTTGGCTGTGATCATGTAAGAATCAGTGAAGCACTGTGGTGTGTGGAATGCCCTCCTCCATGCTTGGGCAGATAATATGGTAGCTAGGCCAGCTTATGCCCGGTGCCGGTGTTTCTTTGTTAATTACATCTCAAGCTAAGCTTTGGAAACAATCCTGGGCTGGTTCCAGGGAAGATTAAGAATTCCTAATCCTGCAGCTCAGTGGCCTTGTTCTCCTCCTGTCCAGCCTTCTTTGGTCTAGCTAGGAACAAATTACCTGCCATTTTTCCCCAGCTGTGTTTACAGTGGTACCACACCTGGCATGAAACGCTGTTTTTACATTGGTATTCTTGTGGGCCTGGAGTTTGGTCTCAATGTTGGTGTCTGGGACTGGGATTTGGGTTCCTCCTGCCAGGCACTGAAGATTTCTGACGACATCTTTGTTCTTGATAGATACCACCAAATTGGCAGAGCATTGTTTTTGAAGAGTTGCCTGGTGAACTAGTAGATAAAAATCATTTGTCATAACTGGTATTATCTCAAGATTATTAGAGAAATAAATTAACCCACTTAGACACTGCTGATGGGAGTGAAAATTGATCTAACTTTCCTAGAATCCAGTTTGGATAATATACATGCTTAGCCTTAAAAATGTATATACCTTTTGATCTAGTACTTCTGCTTATTGGAAATTACACTAAAATAATAAAAGTATTCTTTTTTTTTTTTTTTAAAGATTTTATTTATTTATTCATTTATACCCCTCTTGCTGTCTGTGCTCGCCGGGTCAGCCAACCACGCCTTGTGGGCGGGCCTGCCCTCACCAGGAGGCCCCGGGAATCGAACCGGGGCCTCCCATATGGTAAACAGGAGCCCTACTGATTGAGCCACAGCCGCTTCCCATAAAAGTATTCTAACACTGATATACTGAAAAACTAAAAATACCCTAATTAAATTCATAGGGAATTGGTTAGGCAATTTATGGATTGATATAATACATACTCTAAAATTAATGTTACACACAAAAATGTACTGGTATGATAAAATGTTTTAATTTATAGTTAAGTGTTAAAAAAGGCAAGTTAGACAATGGTATGTACAGTACAATCTTATTTGGGGGAATAATAATGTATATATATCTGTCTGATAGAAAAACCAACATTTAAACCTGGTTATTTCTGGGTACATTTTATTTCAACTTTTGTACTTTATATATTTTCTGAAACATTTATAACCAATATTGTTTAAAAAATAAATTATTTTTGAAAGGAAAAACAATATAGGGAATTCCCATATAAACCCCTCACATATACATAGTTTCCCTTATTATTGACATCTGAGATTAGTGGGGTACATTTGTTGTAGTTGATGAACCAATATTGAAAGCATTACTACCAACCAAAGTCTAGAGTTTACATTATGGTTTACACTTTATGCTCTATAGTTCCATAAGTCTTGACAAATGCATAATGTCATGTGCCTGTCATTACAGTATCATACAGAAGAAACTCAACTCCCCAAATATGTCTTGTATTCCATCCAATCATCCCCCCTCCCTTCTGAACTTCTTGCAAACACTATCTATATCAATGTTACATGTTCTTCCATTAACACAAAATAATAACCATGATAACAATAAATCTACTTTGGTCCATAGTTATACTCCCTCCTTATGACTGTTAATTACTCAGTCTTGAGGGATTTGGAATGATGTTTGCTCTGACAGCTTTAGGCTAAGAGAAGACTTTGATATTATGGAGCAGATTGAAGGAATTATTTTGTTTGCAGTTGAATATACTCCTTGATTTTCTGGATAGAATTTGTCCATCACCATTGTTTTGTTGGTTATCCAGGACAGCCTTAAGAACTGGAGCATAGGAGTTTTGCTGTATGTTTATCCAGGGGATTTTAGTATAACATCTTATTTTAAGGATTTTATTCACACACCATACAATCCATCCAAAATGTACAATCAATGACTCTCAGTAAAATCAGAGTTGTTTATTCATCACCACTATAATTTTTAGCACATTTTCATTAACCCCAAAACAAAAATCCCATACCCCTTGCCCCCCTATTATTGACCCTTCGCATTGATATAGTACATTTGTTTCAATTAATGAAAATTATTACAATATATTTGTTAACTGTAGTTGGTAATTTGCTTTAGTTGTTTTTTTTTTTTTTTTTTTTTTTTTTTTTTTGCATAAACCACCCTATTATTAACACATTTTAATACTGACATACATTTTTTATACTTCATGGAAGAACAGTATTTTATTTGTACTATTAACCACAGGCATCATTCACAACTAGATTCATTATGTTATACAGTACCAATGTTAGCTTCCAGTTTTCCTTCTATTGACATAGACAACCTTAAACTTCCCCTTTCGATAATAATCACATCCATATATCATCAGTGTTAATCATAGTCACAGTAATGTTTTCCTATCACTTCCATCCATTTTTAAACATTTACTATTAACCTTATTTTAAATTGTGCACAAATCAAGCATCAGTTCTCCGTTCTCTACCCTCATTCTCTCTCTTGGTACCCTACACTCCAGATTTAAACTCCATGATTTTGCTCATTATAATTAGTTCATATTAGTGAGATCATAAAATATTTGTCTTTTCCTTTTCTGCTTCGCTTATTTCTCTCAATATTATGTCTTCAGGATTTTTCCATGTTTTCATATGTATTAGGACTTCAGTTTTCTTACAGCTAAGAATTTCGGAATGCTTATGTCTTTTTGCATCTGTGCTTTCATGTCTTCTAAGTATATACCTAGAGGCCAGGTTGTTAGATCATAGGGCAGTTCTATATTTAGCTTCCTGAGCAACTGCCAAACCATCTTCCATAGAGGCTGCACCATTTTGCATTCCCACCAGCAGTGAATAACTATTCCTATTTCTCCATAACCTCTCCAGCATTTGTAGTTTTTCATTATTTTAATAGTGGCCAACCAAGTAGGTGTGAAATGATATCCCATTGTGGTTTTAATTTGCATTTAAATAAGGACTAGTGATGTTGAACATCTTTTCCTGTGATTTTTTGCCATTTGTATTTCCTTTTAGGAATAAATGTTTATTAAAGTATTTTGCCCATTTCTAAATAGGGTCATTTGTCTTTTTATAGTTGAGTTTTAGGATTTCTTTTTATCTTCTGAATATTAAGCCCTTATCAGATATGCAGTTTTCAAAGATTTTTTTCCACAGAGTAGGCTGACTTTCCATTTACTTGAAAAGCACCTTTAATAAAGAGAAGTTTTCAATTTTGAGGATGTCTGATTTATCTATTTTTTCTCTCATTGTCCTTGCTTTGGATATAAAATATAAGAATCTTCTGCCTACCACAGTTCATGAAGGTGCTTCCATACATTTTCTTCTAGTTTTATGGTCCTAGGTAGTTTTATTTCTTCCTTTCCAATTTGGATACCTTTTATCCCTTTTTCTTGCCTAATTGCTCTACTTAGAACATCAAGTATGATGTTCCATAACTGTGATTATGTGGGCCTTCTTGTCTTGTTCCTGACCTTAGAGGGAACATTTTCAGCCTTTCATCAATGATTACAGTGTTGGTTGTGGGTTTTTCATACTTGTCCTGTGTCATAATAAGGATGTTTCCTTCTATTCTTATCATTTAAAGTGTTTTATCAGAAAAGATGCTGGATTTTATCAAGTGCCCTTTCTGAAATAAAACAATTGAGATGATCGTGTGGTTTCCCTTTCAATTTTATAACGTGGTATATTACATTAATTAATTTTTCTTGAGTTGAACCACAATTTCCATAACTGTGATAAAGCCATTTGATCATGGTCTATGATTATTTTAATGTGCTACTGAATTCTATTTGCAAGTATTTTGTTGAGGTTTTTTAAAAAATTGATATTCATTAGAGAAATTGGTCTGTAATTTTCTTTCCTTATAGTATCTTTACCAGATTTTGGTATTGTCATGATGTTCGCTTCATAAATGATTTACATAGTATTTCCTCCTCTTCAATTTTTTTGGGAGAGTTAGAGCAGGCTTGGTTTTAATTCTTGTTGAAATGATTGGTAATATATACCTGTGAAGCCATCTGGTTTTTGGCTTCTGTTTGTTGGGAGATTTTTGAGAACTGATTCAATCTCTTTACACATAGTTGATTTGTTGAAGTTTGGATTTCTTCCAGAGTCAGTATAGGTAGTTTGGGTGTTTCTAGGAAGTTTTAGATTTCATCTAAATTGCCTAATTTTTTTGGCATACAGTTGTTTATATTAACTTCTAATGATCTTTTTTATTTCTGTGGGGTCAGTAGTAATGTCCTCCTTCTCATTTCTCATTTTGTTTACCTGCACCTTCTCTCTTTTTTTCTTTGTCAGCCTAGCTGTGGTTTTGTCAATTTAGTTGATCTTTACCACAAACCACCTTTTGGTTCTGTTGATTCGATTTATTTTGTTGTTTTTGTTATTGTTCTCTGATTCATTTATTTTTGCTCTAGTCTTTGTTATTTCTTTCCCTTTGCTTGCTTTGTGTTAGTTTGCTATTCTTTTTCTAGTTCCTCCAGGTATGCAGTTAGGTCTTTAATATTTGCTCTGTCTACCTTTTTAATGCAGGTGTTTATGGCTATAAATTTTCTTCCCAGCACTGTCTTCACTATATCCTACAAGTATTGATATGTTGTGTTCTTGTTTTCATTCTTCCTGAACTATTTACTGATATCTCTTGCATTTCCTTCTTTGACCCTCTGATTATTTAAAAGTATGCTTTTTAAACTTCCATATATTTGTGAATTTTCCAGTTCTCAGCCTCATTCTTTTATTATTAGATAAAGGACTTATATAATTTCAATATTTTTAAATATATTGAGACCTGTTTTGTGTCTTGACATGTGACCTATCCTGGAGAAGGAGCCCTGCTGGTCTCTATGCCACTGCCAATTTCATGGAACTCCTTGCTTATTCTATTTTCTGACAAGTAGCCATCTCAATATGACAAATTCCTAGTGTATTTCACTAGTGAAATACAAGTGAAATACACTATAAGTGAAGCCTTGCAGGCAATTGGAGTCAACACAGCATAATGCATGGTCAATGCTATACTCCTCTAAACCCATGAAAATACAGTTGTCAATTAACTAAGAAAGGATTAAATATTTTTGGCTATGACATGCTGAAGGAAAAACAACAGTTGCCATGCGGAAATTCCTCTTTACTTTTTTTTTCATGCACTATTCTTTCTTCACAATCTACTAAATGAGAAACAATCTGATAGTATGGAGGAAAATAGCACACTATTTTTCACAAACACTACATATGGAAAATATCATGATTTAATTCTTTCAGCAAATCTTTTAAAATTATTTTATTAGTGATCTTTAGTTGATATTTAATTCATAGTTATTTTATAGACTACATAAACAACTATAATAGATAAATGAAATGGCCATTATTTCTTCATGAAAGAAATATGTCTTGAAAATCCACCAGAGGATATTGCAGGAAGAGTGTGCATATAAATTAGAAACACTATATATTATAATTAAGTTAAAATCTGGAAACATTTGAACATATTATTTTCATTTTATTCCTCATTTAAATTTAGTGAAATCTAGTGATTCGAATGTAGTTTCACCCATTTTATGATTACAACCATTAAAGAAAGGCATTTCATGTACATTAAAAGAACTAAGATTGGTACTTAAGTGTGTACTTTCCATTATAACATTTTTGGATATAAAATTGCAATAGTCATTCACCTTTCTCTTTTTCAGTATGATGCAATATGGAAACAGATGGTAGATCTGTTAACATAAAATTGACTGGAAAATAAACCACATCAATTGCTAGGATTTTTTTACATAACACATTTAGCCAAAAAATGTATGAAACAATTTCTTTATATTATACAGAGTAATGCCTCCATTTGGGCCCATATTCTTTGTCATTGTTTGCCTCATCATTGTCTAGGATATCTTTTTCTGCTCCATGAAACAAACATGAGGATATAATTGGGTGGGCTCTCTTTTCATGAAATATTGTCTTAAGGATCTGTAAATATAAATTAAAATGTCAATGTTGCCATTAGATTAGAAGCTATGTAGTATTTAGTTGAATAATGTTATTATGTCAGCATGTTTATCTTAAGGGGCTTCATAAATAACATTTAACTGAAAGTCTTACTGTTTTTTCTATTCCTAGAAATCTATATTTTTACTCTGACAGGACATTTGGGTTAGTTGTATTGACTATTGGGGATTCCTGGTCCCACAATCTCATATACTGTTTTCTGAGTGTGTTGCCAATCTTGCATGCCAGCTTTTCTTCTGACCAAAAATTGGTCAGTTTTCTGGCAGTGAATTAAACCATTTAATTTCTTGGATACGTGAGACAAATTTGTCTCTTGTTACTTTTGGGACTACAGAATGCTTTCTCTTGACTGTAATGGCTTGTGAGTATTAAGTAACAATCTATAACCCACTTCTGTTTTCAGTTAACATGTCACCCTAAGAACATGTGTCACTCATCATTGCTTCTGGTGTTGGTGGCATTTTTAATGCTACTTTGCAGACTTTGGCCATTTTTTTTAATCCATCTGTGCTTCCAATAAAATTAGGCATATATTTTGTGACATCCTTCCTCTTTTCACTATTTCTTGTTCTGACACTCATATCAACCAGCTTCAACTCTTTTCCTTTGTGGGCTCTATTGAGATAACTATTATATTAATATTACACTATGTTTTCATTCTGTTGGCCATTCTGAAGATGCATTCTGCTGAAGGGAGGCAGAATATCTTTTCCACTTGTGTAACCCTCACCAAAAAGGAGTGTCATTTTATCATGGGACAATCCTCTTCATGTATGTGAGGCCATAATATGAAGTGTATTAGACCATAATATGAAGTGTCTGTATTTTACACTATTGTGATTCCCTTGTTGAATCCTGTCTCCTACCATTTGATGAACAAGAATGATTAAAATGTAAAAAAAAAAAAATGTTTGAGGGAAATTGGTTCATAAGTAAAGTGCATTTTTAAAATTGAGTGAAACAGAAAAGAAAGTTGGAAGTCAGTCGATAGCTCTTAGTCAGAAACTAAGAAAGAAAATGATTTGTTTTCATTTGATCTGTTTCATAAAATAGTTCATACTGTTTTTATTTTCCAGAATATTTCTTTAGAAAGCATTAATCTATCCCTCCAATGAAGCATTATATAAATGTCAATATTTTGTGTCAGCATTTTATCTATTACTGATCCATATTCATTATTCAGTGTTAAAATTTTATTTATATTATTAGTCTTTGTTTAATTTGATTTTCACTATTAGAATTAAAGGTCAGTTTCGTTCTATATAACTGCATATTTTATATTTTAAGTTAAGTTTCCATTTTTGAAGTTAATTCCTCTTCTGGAATCCCTGATGAAGGACCTCCAAAAATTTATTTACTTGTACTGATTCTCAGATTCATCCTCTGTGCCTGCCTTTTACATTGTCCGAATCAGCACCATATATTTTTATTCCATTTTTCCTTCCCATGTCTAGCATGTAAAATAACTTAAAACTTGATAATATGTACTGATGGCCAAGATTTCAAAAGTTAGCCTGCTTTTAAGGGGTTCCTATGATATTATATCATTTGTCAGTTCCTATTGCTGCCTTTATCCTCTGTCTATGCAAAATGGCCTTACATATATTACTATTCTTAAATTTACTCTGAGTGATTACATTGCAGAGAAGTGATTTCGTATCACTTAACTCACATGTGCTTCAGCTTTTATTTATTCTGCTTTAAACATTTTTCTTTGAGATTTGTTTATTTGAAGAGACATTAAGAATGGACATTTACTTTTCTGTCAGTTAAATTTCAGTCTTTTTCTCCACATGGGGGTTTGTCCTCTGAGGACACCAGCTGAATCATAACTGAACAGTATAATAAAAGGGCTAATTCTTAAGTGTGAGTCTGATACTTGATCCAATAATTTTCAGAAACTCAGTATGTCATTTTCATAACATAATTATTTATGCAAAGAGAATCATGTATCTCTACTGGAACAAGTACATATTTGATAGCAGAGAGTAGTTTAAATACATTATCAAAATTCTTCTAAAAACAACAACAAATACATTTTCAAAGACACGACACTGACTATAATATAGAGAACATGTTTCTTATAAAGAAATTAGCTACTTGAAGCAACAACATCTTAAATTTCCTTCCCTGATTATAATATTTTAAGATGATTCTTCTGGAATACAGGAAAGAAAAAAAAAACTGCTTCCAAAGTATTTCTAAACATCCAACAGTTACAATAATTACAATATTTGCAGCATTTCAGGTTCATTTTTAAGGGCTTCTACCATTCAGATAAGGATTTCAAATTCTTAAGGTAAAGTTTCAATCAAATTGACATGTTTTTATCAGTTTCATTTTTATTTCAAATTAATCAAAATAATATTTCTGTTAGAAAAGAAGAGATGAGCACAAGGAGTAAGGATGTACTCACTTATGACTAAAAATATCTGGACAATATACATTCAAATTATAATGGATTTCTACTATTGCAGCCCCCCCCATTTTTTCCTAAAAGTAGAATACAAATATGAGAACTAGTAGTCTACTATGTTTTTCTCCCTTAAAGGTCAAAATGGAATTATTGAATATTTAATTCTCAGGTTAATAATCGCTTACTATTCAAATCTCAACTCTATTATTTTTCCCTCAACCATGTAGTCATAGAATTCCCTGACCCTATGGAACCTCAATTTTGTATCATAGAGCAAAGTCATCATTTAATATTTATTGTTGTGGACATTTGTTTAATATCTAGCTCCACCATTGCACTCAACCTACAATTTACTTAAAGACAATTATTGTGTGTGCTTGTTCACACAATTGTATTCCCAGTGCATTAAAAAAAAAAAACAGGAATATATATTTTATTCAGAAAATATTTTTTCGAATGAATGGTGTCACTGAGTGAATAATAGTAGGAGTTGTTAGCACTATGTGCAGCTTTATCTTAATTATAAAAGTACTGCATATACTAAGTCATTTACCCACTAACAACTCTTATAGGTATTACTATTACTACCAACAATCACATTTGAAGAAACAGAGGCACATCAACTTTAAGGAATATGCTTATTTCCACAGAGCTCTTAAGTGATGCCAAGATTGACACCTAAACTTTCTGGCTATACAGTCTCTGTTTTCAAATAATTTAGTATAGAATATGAAACAATGGACTGATCTCTCTGCTTTGCAAATGGATATTATCTGGTCTCCAGAAATGTCATATGATATAGAAAAAGCTTTCCATTTACAATGACAGAGAAAAGAAAAAGGAAACTATGTAAGAAGTACAGTATTAGAAAAGTAGTTTCCACTGTTTTTTTTTTTTTTTAAAGATTTATTTATTTACTTTATCCATTTTAAAACCCCTCTCCCCATTTGCTGTTTTGTGTCCATTCGCTGGGCAATTCCCTGTGTCTGTTTCCTGCCATCTCTCCTCCTCCTCCTCCTCCTACTGTCTTCAGCAGGATTCGATCCTGTAGACCTCCCATGTAGGAGAGAAGTGTTCTCCTACCTGCGCCACCTCGGTTCCTGGCTTTCAGAGCATCTCGTCTTGTCTCCCTCCTGTTAGGTCACCATCTTGATTCATGGCTCCTGGGGCCTGGCAGCTCACCGGCACAAGAGCCTGGCAGCCCATGTGCCTTCTATATATATTTTTTACCGGGAGGTCCTGGGGATAGAACCCAGGTCCCTCCATATGGCAGACGGACGCCCAACCATTTGAGCCACATCTGCCCCCCTCGACTGGTTTTTACAGATCATTCATTTGGCTGACAAATGTAGAATTTGTGGTTTTTGAGCCTGAGTGATCAATATTGAAGACATTGAAATAAGAAGAAAAATAGAGTTATTGGTATTAGTAATATTAAAAGAAGAGGAAGAGGAAGAAATAGAAGAGAAGGTGGAGGAGGGTAAGGGGGAGGAGGAGGAGGAGGAGGAAGAAGAAAAGAATGTGGTCAGAGTGCTGTGTGAAACCTCAATACATTCAAAAGAGAACAACATTTTGGGAGATTGTACAACAACAACACAGAAGAAACCTCAGTCCCATGGTTACCCCATGGAAAAGAATCACTCACAAAGCGTGGTCAGTGAAAGCCTGCATTGCTACATCCAAGGACTATACTTTCTTGTTGTTGAGATATTCTGTTTCTGAATAAGACATAATATCATTAATTACTTGGATATTATATAAGTTAAAATTTCCCTAGAAATTCAGGACATAGAATAAAATAAAGCACATTATAACTGTTTGAATAAATGAATGATCAGGAAGGAATTGGTGAACAGATGTTAAACATTTAAAGCATAAAGCACAAGTTGAACATTATTTTAACTATTCAAAAATCATTTAGGAAAGTAACGAAATATAATTTTAAAAAGGGTGGATAGATTTAGTTTCAAATGTTCTAGGAGTGTTGCTTGAGGAGTTCTTTGCAGAACTGATGTTTGGCAAGAGGGGAAAATACATCATAGAAAGAGAAACTAAGCATGGGGAGTGTGTGGACAAACTAGAAGAGGAGGTTATGGTCACAAGATGGGAACTTTGATGTTTGATGTGAGATGGATATTCCAAATAAAACAAAGGAGTTGTGTGTGCCTCTCAAGGAATTTGAGCCTGACAGACAGGCAGAGCAAAATTCAAATTCAAGCTGTTTCATTTTCTAGCTGTGTAATATTGCCATATCACTAAAGATTACTGAACATCTGAGTGACACTTGATAAATTGTTAAATAAATAATACACAGCAGGAAAAAATTATTTAGGAAAACCAAATGTAATTTTCCAAAGAAAACCTTAATTTAAATTAAAAGAATACAAATTACTTGAATGTAAAAAATAGAATTAATATACATAATAAAAGTTTAAATGAAAAAATCAAATACTTGTAAAATTAAGAAAATGTATTTTCTGAAATGCTCAATGAGCAGCAGAGAAAATTAAAACTGAAATATTAGAATATAGAGGAAATTTTTAAAGGAAATTTTGTCAACTATCTTTGTAAAAATTTTGGAAGGTCTAAAATTTGGATTCATTATCCATTCTTAGCTTTAAAACTTTTTTCTATCAAAAATTTTAACACAAATGAGCAAAGAATTTAACAGAAAAATTTATTTCTTTTAAAGACTATAAGGAAATTATAGAAATCAGGAGGAAGGAAATATGATTTTAAAAATCATATTGAAATTAAACAAATACTACTGAAGCTTGTTGACACATCACAAAATGAGAGTTTTCAAATGGTGTTAGCAGATAGACACAAAAGAGATATTAGCATGTGTGGATAGTTGAGCTCATGAATTTACAAAACTTCTAGTGTTACAGCATTGCAAGATGAGATTCTTGATTTTGCATATATAGCAACAAAACATTCATCTCACAAATTTAAATAAAAAAGTAATTACCAAATATTTTAGGGATTAGTGGAACTTGAACTGCAAAAGAGAAATAGAGAATAACAATAAATTTGTAAAAATATTTAAATTATGCATACACATATATTAGATAAATCCAGAGTAGCATGAATAAAATATCAAAAATGGCTAATATATTTCTATTTTATTTAACATTTAAAATATTTTTTAAATTTTCTCCAATGTTCACATATACTTTTTTCTATAAATTAATTGCATGACAATATTTTCCTTTGCTCTAAGAACAAATATTGAAGTGCTATTTTACCTTTTTAGTTATTATTTAATTTTGCATAAGATTAAACAAAAGCATTTATAAATCACCAGTGAACATTTCCATAACAAAATCTATTATGTATTCAAAATTTTGAAAGGATTAAGTATTCTGATGAACAGTGGCCTACATTTATTAATAGTACATAAATTATTCCCATCCATAATGTAATTTAATCTTTATAGTAATTCATAGATTTTGTATTATTATTTCTCTTGTACAACTGAGAAAACCATATTTAAAGGTTCAGTGATTTACTAAGGGATATTCCACTAAAAAGCTGAAAGATACAGAATCCAAACCCTGGACTGACCAGTCCAAAGCAGTACTCTATGACTGTCCTGTATTTCTTACCTACAGAATAAATGGAATGAGTTCTGAATGTGCTCTACATAACAAATTTCTCTGAAATTGAAATTTTCATGGGATTTCTATGACATAATTTGAAAGAAAACACCACAATTGTTTTGCACATTAGTTGCCCTAAAATACATGTATATTTAGGCCACAGTATTGGCACATACTTTGTGGGTTTCAATTAAAATGTAGATTTTCTAAAACATATTCAGTGTAATGTTGCTGATGTGTGGTGAAATAGAAGATGGCTCAGCAGAAATGCAAACTAATTAAATGGTGTTAGTATATTTAAAAAGATACAAATTAAATACCCAAATAGGAAAGAAATTAAAAGGCACTTAAATGTTGAGCATCACTATCATTTCAACTGCCTGGAGCCCTCTCTCTTCTGCATGACTCTAATGAGAGCATTTTTCACCTCTTTGTTCCTAAGACTAAATGAATGGATTCAGCATGGGGATCACCATAGCATAAAACACAGAGGCCACTTGATCTTTTCCCAAGGAGTAGGACCTCTTTGGCTTTAAATAAGTAAAACTCATGGTGCTGTAAAAGATGGTGACTCCCAGGAGGTAGGAGACACAAGTAGAGAAGGCTTTTTGCTTTCCTGAAGAGGAATTAATTTTCAGAATAGTGGACAAAATGGACATATAAGACACAGAGATTGTGATAAGAGACACCATTATGTTTAAAGTAGAGAAAGTGAATATCAGGATTTCGGTGTCACGAGTATCAGTGCAAGACAAGGTTAAAACTGGGGTTAAGTCACAGAAAAAGTGAGAGATTACTTTGGATTTGCAGAAATGCAAACTGTTCATATAAAGAAGAACTACTAATGATTCAGTAAAACCAATCATGTAGGGCCAGGTAACGAGGGCTTGGCAGAGTCGTCTGGACATAACAACTGGGTAGTGAAGGGGATTGCAGATAGCTACATAGCGGTCATAAGCCATTGATGACAGAAGGAAAAATTCAGTTACAGCCAAGAAAACAAAAAAATACATCTGGGTGAGGCAGCCCATAAATGAAATATACTTGTTGGAAGTCAGTAAATTCTCTAAGGTTTTAGGTGTGATAACTGTTGAGTAACTGAGGTCAAGGAATGACAAGTGACTGAAGAAAAAGAACATGGGTGTGCGAAGCTGTAGATCCAGGCGAATTATCAGTATCATCCCTGCATTTCCCAGCAGTGTAATCAGGTATATCAGGAGAAACAGTATAAAGAGAAGCCTTTGGATCTTTTCAGAGTCTGTCAATCTCATAAAGATAAAGTCAGGCAAATTTGTGTTATTCCTACTTTCCATAGTGTTCAACATTTCTAATCTGTTGAGAAAATAATGGTTTTACTTGACACAAATGAGTTCAAAACCATTTTTATTTACACAAATGACCTGGAATTTTAAAAAGGTATTTAGTGATTCAGCAAATTCATAATAAAGATAAATTTCCAAATATTGCTGAAAAACATCTTAGTTAGATGGCCCAATATAAATTATGTATAAATCATAATTTGGATATAATATATTTGAAATTCTTATGTGTTTCATCATTAGAATGACCTTGAAACTCTCATAAATAATTATCTTTATTAACACATTCATCCAAATGAAAATATTATACCATAGATTTCACTACTGGACACATTTTTTTAGATGATGAAAGGGGCACAGAAAGTTAAATAAATTGTCCACACTCACAACACTTAATTGTTGGCTCTTCTTTGTGATTATGCCAAGATTTGTTTAGTCAGAGATCACACATCAGACTGTATTCTTACTTATATTTAATTTCTGAAAAACATAAAAAAATTGCTAGTCATATAAAAATACTAATAGAGAGTTTTAATACATCAGATACTGTTTGTTCTTTAATATTTAATATTATTTGATAAAAATGACAGATTAAAATTTAAACTCATAGGCTAATTTACTGAGTTATATTAATATTATAGACCACATATTACTATTAACTTTCAGAAGTTATGTTTTTATGTGATTACTTAAAATTACATTTCTTCCAAAATTATATTTTCAATATATGTACATAGCTTTATGACTCTGATTCTACAAATTGTGTATTTCCATATCCAAATTTGGTGTTACTTAGGTAGGTATTACATGATATGTATTGTTTCTTCATATTCTTCTAATATCCCTATATGCTGATATTTCTAAAATGCTCTAACTTTAAGAATACTCACCATGAGACAAAAGTGAGAAATCTCTTCCAGCATTATATGTTTAGAAATTTCTCAACCTCAAATTTTTCTCACAAATTAAATATATAAACTACTTAACAAGGCTGATAATTCTGTGATATAATATTTGTTTCCTTTGAGATAAACTGTTTAGATTATCATGCATGCATTTTTGTTGAGCTGTTCCTTGGTAAAATAAATCAACCTAAAATTTTTGTTCAGGTCCTGGTAAAATAGAAAATTTACCTGGAAATTTTTGTCTCATGTGTATACCAGGGAACTACTGTATACACAAGCAGAGCAGATTATCCCTTGTCTTTCATCCTGATGATGCCATGGCACCTCTTATACTGAGGATTGCTAATAACACAACATTTGGTAATCTCTGGGACCAATTCCAAGGAAGATTGTTTGGCATGATTTCAAGGATAAAAGCTCAAGCACTAATGTCTACATGTTTGGTTTGTAATAGAAAGTTGCCTCTTCTTTATAAGCCACATGAAGTTGAGAATAATTTGTTTGATATTCTTTTGTGATTCAATTTTTTAATTACCAGTTAAAACAGAATGTATTTTTAGAGAAATAATTAATCTGTGGCTGAAAGGTCAGAAAGTAAACCATCAGGGTTGGAAAAACATATTTTTCTAAATGAAACAATTTTCTATTTAACAAATGGGATGATCATAGGGCTTAAACCCTGTTAATTACACAAAAATTAGGGTACAACAAAATTTTAAAAAGTAAATGAATATTGTTAATCTTTAGATGGATTTTTTCCAATCATTCTCTTTTGTGCGTATGTGATTATTTTATGTATATTTATGCCTCACATATTTTTTTCACACTGTGTTTTCTGTCACATCTTGATTTTATTATTGAATATTTCTAACACACCTTTTGTTAAATAAAACTTTGTGAATTTGCATTGGCTGCATCTCCATAACTAACTTCTTTCTAGGAGTGGGTACCAGCCAATGAATGGGTATATTTGAGGCTTGAACATGTAATCATGTTCGAGTTTCTCCACTCAGTTTTGACAATGTCACCTAATGCAACTACACATAGCATATTTTGTTGGACTAAGGCACAACAATATTTGTAAAATCTGTTTTATTATTTTATTTTTCTTGGCTTTTACTGCATTAAATAGCACAAAAGAGAAGAAAGTAAAAATCAGTGCTGAGATGAACAAAGATTTTATAATTAATTTAATGCCCAAAAGCATTAAATTTAAAAATTTTAAAAGACTCACAAGACATGTTTTCTTGTGAGTCTTTCATTGATTAATGATACCAAAATCAAATTTCATGCAGATTTATAAGGAAATTATAAAATAAAAACTGTTTACACTTGAGAATTTCAGGATAAAAATTTTGATATGTATTCTGGAATTACAAAATAATGTTAAATATTTGATGAATATTTGAAAATAAAATTCTTCTCTTCATGAAAAAATAAGTGATATTGAGATAAGCTTATTTGGTAATTAAATAAACAGCATTAGTTTATTTCACAATATGTGATACAGGGGATTAATCCAAATAAAAGAGTAATGAATATTTTCTATGTTAATGCCAACTCAATAGGTACTACTTATAAAATCTTTGTATTAGTCAGTGTTCTCTAGGGAAACAGAACCAATAGGAGATATTTTTCAATAGTATGAGATTTTATAAAATTGTCTCACAGGACGGTGGGTATGTACAACTCCAAATTCCATAGGGCAGGCTGCAAACTAGGGGCTCCGATGGTCATTGATGAGTTCCACAAGAGATGCTGGCTGCCTGAATTAGAGATGGGAATTCTCTCCTTGAATTTTGAAATTACTTACCCTTTTAAGACTTTCAACTTATTGTATGAGACGTCACTCATTGTTGATAGTAATCTTCTCAGTAGATTGTAAATACAACTAGCAACAAATTCACTGATGATTAAAGTCCACAAAATGCCCTTGTATTGCCATCAGCCTAATGCTTGCTTGACGAAACAACTGGGCACCATTACCTGACTAAGTTGACACATTTGCCTAACCATCACAATCATCATGAGTGTTTTTTATTTCCCAGGATAGAAATCAATTTTTTATCGTCATTAAGTGTACTTTTAAATAATATAATTAAAGATTGAAGAAAGAATTTTATGATAAATATTTTTAGCTCTATCTTTATTCATGGAATTTCAATATATCATCTCTATTAGTGAAATTATTTCATCAGATCAGGAATAAGAAATAAAAAGGAAACAACATTTCCTTTCTTAGATTTTTAACAAATTAGAAGTTTAATACTATTAATTATTCAGTGTTATATTTTAAAACTCTATTCTTCCATTTAATTCTGTCAAAATTCGTTTTATTTCTTTTGACAATCTGTTAAGAATTTTTAAGATTTTTCTGAAAAATTGTCTTTGTGGTTCTTTTATGCAATCTTTCATATCTCTTAAATATATAATATAATTTGTTATAGAACTACTTTGCACAGTATTAATTTTATGCTTATATTTACAGGCATATATATTTGTGCATACTTTTTTTATTATATACAAATCATACAGCTAGGGCTTAATTTTTAATAGAGTCAATAATTGTGCTTTTAAATGGAATGTTTAGTCCACATATATTTAAAATAAAATAATTATTTATGTGCTATTGTCAACTTATGTCAAATATTTTTGATGTCCTAATTCTACTCTCTGGACTTCTTTTCTGTTATTAAAACATTTTAAATTCAGTGTTATTCTATTTTGCACATTTTAAACCATCCCTCATTCAAATATACTGTAAGTGATTTCTCTAGGGGAAATTTTTGCATCCTTTCATTAATTTAGTGCAATTAATATTATTATGACTACTTCTAGGCAACTGAGATGGCCACATAAAACAATGTAGAGCTGTGTACACCCACAGAATCTCTGAAAAACTGGCAATATCTGGCAGAGCCATCTTCCTCAAAACTATAGAAGAGAGATAAAGGATTGCTGTAACTTGGTGAGTGTGTTGTTTCAAGAAAATACTACTTAAAACTCCCAGAACCTCTTCCTGAAATGGCATGTAACCAACCTACACTCTCATTGTGGGTCGCTGGCTCTGTCTTGCAGGGAGTAGAGTAACATCTATGTGCATATTTAGGTGTACATATATTTGTTCCAGTCAAACAGTGGCAGACTGAAAGCCTGACCCAGTAACCTCATCTCTATCTTGCTCTTCCTATAACTTATTCTGCATGCAGAAACAGATTGCAGACAGTTAAAGTAGTGTAAGAAACATTCAATTAAATAGCTGGGACAAAGGATTCCTGGCTTTAAGGCATGTAAAAGAAAACCATGAAAATAGAGAAAGTCTATATCATAGGAATACAAAAGACATGTCAATGACCATAAACAGGGTGATTCCTAAATCCAAGCCACAAGCCTAGGATAGGACACAGGCTCAGAATAGAAGGAGAGGAGTCCATGCTTTTACCTCAGTTTGATATTCTTGATAGGAGTGTTAATCTCTGGAGGAGAACACTAGCCAGCACAAAGCCAATTTTCAAAGACAGTGAAATGAGGATTTTTGTGTTGTTTTTTGTTTGTTTGTTTTTCTTAGCTCCTGCCACTCAATGATGTATCTTTCATATCTAGCTGGGTACAAACTTAGGAAATAGCTCCAGCACTAAATCTCATAGTTAAAAAATGAAATATAAAAATGTACAGTGTTCAAGAATATTTTATAAGACAAAGACAGAAGAAATTATGATCCATCCAAAGGAACAGAATAAAACTTTAGAAATCATCAGTGATGAATACCAAATATTGGATATACAGAGGAAAAATGGGTACACTCAAAGAAAAACAAATGAAATGATTATGGCTGAAGAGTAGAAAGAAAAAAGATGAGAAAAACTGAACAGAGCCTAAGAGACCTTGGGGTACCTTCAAAGAATACCAATATATTCATAACAGAAATCCCAGAAGAAAAAAGAGAGACAGGAGCAAGAGTAGTTTTTAAATAAATAGTGGCAGAAATCCCTTCAAATTTAATGAAAGACATGAATATACATCCAAGAAGCCCAACAAACACTAAACAGGATAAAATTAAAGAGAACCACTCCAAGAAAAAACACAGCCAAACTGAATAATTCAAAGACAACGAGAGAGTTCTAAAAGCTGCAAGGGGAAAGCAACAGTACCTTTAACTTTAAATATAAATTCTCAAAAATCCATGGATGCCTGAAGGCAGTGAGATGATATATTTAAGTACTAAAGAAAACAATTTCAAATTTGAATTTTATATCTTGCATAGCTGTATTAAAGATGAAGAAATTAATACATTCTTAAATTTAAAAAGCAAAGGGAGCTCATAACCACAAGAACTGCCCTATGATCATTGCTACAGAGAATTCTTCGGCCTGAATGTAAAGGAACCTGGACAGTCGATCAGGCATTATAAATGAATAAAGACTTCTGGTAAAGGTAACCATATGGGTAATTATAAAACCAAGAATTATTATTATTTTTTATGTTATTCCTCCTTTTATTTTTACAGATTCTAAAGAGCAAATGCTTAAAGATATTGTGAATTCTACAGTTTAGGTCATAAAATATATAAATATATAATTTATAACAACTACAATAAAACATGGGAGGATGGAGGATATGGTAGTTTGAGTTTTTTGTGCACCCCAGAAAAGATAATGGCCTTAGAGCTAATCCACTCCTGTAGATGTGAATCTATTTTAGGTGGGACCCTTTGATTAATTTATTTCACATAAGAACATTTGACTAAACTTCTTCAGTAAGGCATGACCCAAGGTAGGTCTTAATTGTCTTACTGGAGTCCTTTATAAATTTTTTCTGTGGAGAGAAAATAGCCACAGAAACAGAGAGAAACTCCCAGTAGCTAAGAGAGAAAACCCTGGAAGCCAGAAGCTGAAATCAATGAATCACAGAAGCTCAGAAGAGGTCACAGAAGTGAGAAGCTGAAAGTAATGAGGCCAAGAGGAAAGGGGATAGAAAAACAGATTCTGCCATGTGCCTTGCCATGTGAGAGAGGAGACTGAAACTTCTGGCAGCTGATCTTCAGGAAGAAAACCATCACCTGATGAAGACTTCTTTTGGACATTTTCATGGCCTCATAACTTTAAGCTTATAAGTTATTAAAGCCCCATGGTAAAAGCCAACCCAATACTTTGTTGTAAATGGTTCAGAATTTCCTATATATAATATCATATAATCTGCAAATAGATTAAGTTTTACTTTTTCCTTTCCAATTTGCATGTCTTTTACTTCTAATTCAGCAAATTGTTAGGGTGCAAGATCAACACACAAGAAAACAGGGAGGATTCTTTACATTAATAATTAAATAATGACTTACACAGAAAAATATACAAAGCATTGCTGAAAGTATTCAAAGAAGACCTAGAGAAATGGAAAAGCATTCCATATCCATGGATAGGAAGACTAAATATTTTTACAATATCAGTGATTTACAAATCCAATGCAATCCCAATAAAATTTCCAATAACACTCTTTGCAGAAATGGAAAAGCCAATGAAGAAATTTGTGTGGAAAAATAATGGACCAAATCACCAAAAACATCTTGAAAAAGAAGAAGGATGTTGGGTCACTAACACGTTCAATATTAAAAAACTTACCATGCTAAAGTAATGAAAACATCATGATACCATCATGTGGGCAAGCATAGAAACCAATAGAAAGAAACTGAAAGTTCAGAAACAAACCCACATATCTATGGTCAATTAATTTTTGAAAAGTGTGCCAAGTCCACCCAAGGAGCAAAGAAGAAAATCTTCAACAAATGGTATTGGGAAAACTGGCTATCTAAATGCAGAAGAATGAATGTGGATCCCTACCTCTTACATTGTACAAATATTAGCTCAAAGTGGATAAAATACCTAAATGTAAGACCACAATTATAAAATCCATCAGGGATTGAATTGTTTACTGCAGAGAACATGCTCTTAGTTTTTATCCATATCTGTGCAGGTGAAGCCATTTTTGAGAGGACCTGTTGAAGACGTTATTTTTAGTTAAGGTATGAACAACTGAATCGGTTTGGATTCATTTACAAGCAGAAGGAAATTAGAAGTAGAATGGTAGATGCAGAAGAAGCTAGAAATTAATAGGACCCCAGTGCAGAAAGGAGAATCTCATGTTCATTAGCATTGCCATATGACAGAAAGGCAAGTATCAAAGATCATTGGCAGCCAAACCTGGAACACCATGGGAAGGAAGAATTACCTTGTTGATTCTTAAATTTTGATCTGCCAGACTCAAAACCACGAGTCAATAAATTTCCATTGTTTAAGCCAATCCAAATTATAGTATTTACTTTGGCAGGCAGGAAACTAACACATACTCCCTAAAGGGGAACATAGGGAAATATCTTCAGGACCTTATATTAAATAATGGTTCTTTAGCATTTACACCAAAAGCACAGAAATCAAAGAAAAAAATAGATAAATGGGATTTCATAAAAATGACTAAACTCTTGTGAATCAAATTACTTTATCATAAAAGTACATAAACAACTTACAGAATGGGAGAAAATATTTGGAAGTCATACACCTTATAAAGATTTATTATCCAGAAAATGTAAAGAAATCCTATAACTCAACAACAAAAACACAAACATCATAATCACATAAGGGGCAGAATGCGAATAGATTTCTCAACAAGGAATAACTGTAATTTGCCAATAAGTACATGAAAAGATACATGACATCATTATCTTTGAGTAAACACAAATCTGTGGACTAGAGTGAACTTACTAGTATTCTACTATAGGCATACTGTGATTCAAGCAATGGATGAAATTACAACATTGATCTGGAGCCAGTGGCCACTGGAGGCACTGGGGACAGGGAGAGGAAAAAACAGTTGTAATATAGGGTTTTTTTTTGGGACTTGGGAATTGTCCTGAGTGACATTGCAATGACAGATATAGGCCATTTTATATCATCATATAACATGCAGAACTGTGTGGGAGAGATTGTGGTCTACAATGTGAACTATGGTCCATGCTTAATGGCAAAGCCCCAGGATGTATTTATCAATTGCAATATGCTAATGAAGGATGTTTATGTGGGATGTTGTGGGAGGAGTGGGAGGTGGGGCGTATGGGAATCCTGTATTTTTTGTGTAACATTTATTTAACCTAAGTATCTTTTTAAAAATGAGATACCTTTTTACACCAATGAGACTGCCTACTATAAAAAAATAGAAAATAGCACGTGTTGGAAAGAATGTGTAGTAATGGGTACATGTGTTCTTTGATGGTGGGAATGTAAAATACAGCCACTGAAGAAAACTGCTTGAAGATTCTTCAGAAAGTTAAATATAGAATTACCATATGACCCAGCATTCCCACTTATATATATATATACCCTAAAGAATTGAGATCAGAACTTGAACAGATATTTGCATACCAATGTTCATAGCATTATTATTCAGAATTGCAAAAAGATGGAAGCAGCACAAATGTCCACAACAGATCAATGGAAAAACAAAACGTGGTATATATATATGCAATGTAGTATTAATCAGCCATAAAAAGGAATGAATTTCTGATGCATGCCTCAGCATGCATGAACTTGAAGACATCGTGTTGAGTGAAATAAGCAAGACCTAAAAGGACAAATATGGTATGATCTTACTGATGTGAAATAATTCAAAAATGTAAATCTAAAGAGTCAGAAACTATTTTACCAGGTATGGGGTGGGTATAGGGAGGGAGGGTTTGGATGCCAAATTGGTATAGAATTACTGTTTTGGGTGATGGAAAAGTTTTGGAAATGGGAGGAGGTGATGGTAGCACAGCATTGTGAATATTATTAATATCACTGAATTGTATATTTCCAAGTGGAACAATTGAAAACTGAAGATATATATATACATATTACAGAAAAAAATTAAATTAGAACTCTATGACAAAATAATGTAATATAATATAAGCTATGGCTGACAGTTAACAGTTTATTCATAATAATATTGTTGCAACAATTGTTACAAAAGCAACAAACTGATGCAAAGTGATAATAATAGGGAAACTGTGTTTGTGAGGAGGTATATGGGATCTCTGTATTTTCATCATGATTTTCCTATATATCTACAACTTCTCTAATCAAATGGACAATATATTATTATATCTCTTCATAAAAAATGTAAGAAAACTAAATTTCTCTAATTTGCTCCCAGTTATTACATCCATATTTAGCATATTACTTTACAAAACAAAAATGCATTGTTATTATTTTGGTTGTAGACAATTATCTTTTATAAATAATTCACATTTTTTACGTGATTTGCACTCTTCATTTCATTTTGTATATTCACTTTTTCTTCTGACATCCTTTCCTTCAGATTGGAGAAATACAGTTAGCTCTTCTGGTACCATGGAGCTTTTGACACTATCTTAAGTACATCACATTTGAATTTCATGGATATTTTTACTAGTGAATTATTTTTATTTTTGCCTTTCCACATTTTGTAGAACTGAATTTCTTACAGTGTTATTTTTTCTTATGGGAAGCCAGCCATAACTGATAAGGTCTCCACTTCCCTTTCCACCAAACACTTTTCCCTCCATCCCCCATCTTGCCATAACATGTTTTCTCCCTGTCCTTCCATGGTTGCTTTGAAATGTTTCTCTGTATCTTTCATTTTATGTAGCTTGATTACGAAGTGCTTCTGTGTCTGTGTTTGAGTGTGTTTGCATATTAGATTTACCTTATGTTTTAGTTTCCCAATGGGCTGCCAATGGAAAGTACCAGAAATGGTTTGGCTTTTATAAAGGGGATTTAAGTAGGGTAAATATTGCAGTTCCTAGGCCATGAAAAGTCCAACTCAAGACACCATAAGAAGTGCTTTCTCTTTATAAGCAGTGGCCATGTGTTGAAGCAATATGATAGTGATCTCTGTCTTCCCTTCTGGGCTGTACCTTCTGGAGCTCAGCTATGGGCAACCAGGGTTAGGGATTGTCTCTTGCTGAGCCTCCTCGCTCAGGCTCAGCTACTCCACTTTTCTCCGAATTCAGCTGCAAGCTATCAGGTATATGGCTCATTTCTCCTTGGGCCTCATCTCTTTGAGCCTCTTTTTTCTCTTATATGGCAAGATCAAATATGGCAGAGCTCACTTTTCCTGTGTGTCCCTATTTGTATCAGACCCAGCAAGAGGGCAGAGACTCAACTTGAGTCATACCTCAATGACATTGTCTGACTGAATGGGTCTCATACTCTCAGGAATGGATTTAGTCCATAAACATAGTCTTTCTCTTTTCGGGATTCAAAAAATAATTTCAGATATTGTATTGGATATTCAGAATTCCTTTGATTTCTCAGTTGATGGTTTTCTTCAAATTTTATAAAATTTCACTGATTTTTCATTCATTCTTTTTTTTTTTTTATTCTCTTAGTCTGGGTTCTTGTTTAGGTAAACAATTTAGGTAAACAATTTTTGTTGCTGTTGCTTTTCTCTTACATCCTCAGGTAAAAACATTTATTGATCTAGTTTCAAGTTTACCACTGCTCTATTCTACAACCTCCATTCTGCTCTTGAGTCCCTCTGGCTAATTTTTCAATATCATGTATCTTATTTTTCCTTTCTAAAATTTCTATTTAGTTCATTATAATTTTAGTCTGTCTTCTTTTCTGATGTGATTTCTCATGTATTTCCTCATTAGGATCATCTTTTCCTTAAGCTATTAACCTTATATTTTGAGCTGTTTTAATGTTTTTGGCTGCTAATTAAAACTTTGTGTTAATCATGAAATCTGTTTCTATTACCTCTCCTTTTTTCATTATTATTGCTCACATTTTCTTGTTTGTTTTGTTTGATAATTTTTTGTGATCTACTGTACTTTGTGAATGATACCTTGTAGGGAGTCTGGATTATGTTGCCTTTCAATAAGGGGTATTGAGTTTTGTGCTGGCAGGCAATAAATTACTTGCAATACCTATTAATCTCTCAGGCTTTATATTGCTCTTTGTTAAGGAATTTTTTTTTTCTGTCCTCAGGCTTAATGCATATATTTATTACTGGGCATTGTTCTATTTCTAATGTGTGGTGGTTTTTGTTGTCTTAACTTCATGCCTGAGTCAACCAAAGATATTTGTCATACTGTCTGGGCCATGAATCCAGCTTGTCCTAGCCCTTCATTACCTTGGCATTTAGCTTCTGAGCTCAGCCCTGAAACAGCATCTCTTGGCTAGGCCTGTTTGTCTTCCATCTACACATAAAAAATCTCATCTGTCATCTAAAGATCATCAGAGAATCCCAGTACTGAAAAAGGACAACACCTTTGATATCATATTTTGTTACAACTTTTTCCCATCTCTGTCTCATTACCTTTGTAAGACCTTTATATTCTGCTTGTACTCTGTATTTCCAAAACCAACAAGCAGTACAGAAAGGTAGGGTAAACATGCATCCCTTCTCATATACTTCCATTTTTTCCTGTTAAACATACCTATTACATTTGTTTCCAATGCCTAAAAACAGTTTTCTTCTGCATTTTTGATCAGCTTTAGAGTTGTTTATAATTGCAGGGGAATTCTTGTACCTCTTACATTGTCAAGGCAGAAGCCAAAATCCGACCAAAGAATTTCAGTCTCTTCTGATTTAAATGGCACTATAGTCTGATCTTCTAGCTCATTATTTTTTCCCTATATTTGTTATCACATTCTTTTTTTCTTCTCATGGATATTCTTGGCACTTTTTGCCTTATTATAGATGATATTTTTATCTGCCTTTCTTTTGGATAAATGTTATTCATTTTTTTTTTTGCTTTTAATTCATTATTTAGTTTTGTTATTTTATGTTTCTGACTTTTAGGTTGAATTCACTGATTTTCCTCTAGGACTAAGACATGACTGATTATTTTTTTTTATTTTAGTTACCTGTTTAGTAATACAGGAATATAATATTTCCATTTTTTATCTGTGAGCCATTTTTACCTTACCTGTAATATTAATCAATATTCATATTGTTCTCTACTACATAAATATTCTGGAGTTAAATAGTTCCTATTTGGCGAAGAAAAGCATAAGTTTGTGGCTTTAGTTTTATTTATTTTTAATTTTCAAATTGCAAGGTATTGCAATTTTTATACTTTAAATATTAATTTAAAAATATATTGTATTTTTGTTAGATAATGTAGTACTTTAGGTTAAACTTTGAAAATTTATTGAAGTTCATGGATAATTTTATTAAATATTTATTAATGACTCATGGATGCTGGGAAAGAAAGTTTCAAATGTTGATATACAAATAAGAGAAGATGAAATATATCATTCAGAGTTTATAAATTGGTGGGAGGGATTTCGCTGCTGGATTAATTAGACAATAGGTGTGTTTTGTTCATTATGCAACTTTATTTTATTCATTTATTCAATAAATATTTTATTGAATATTAACAATGTATCAGATACTCATACACAGTATAGCAAAGAATAGATCTTTGTACCCTTGGGCTCTGTATTCTAGGTGGAAGATACAGAGAAATATATAGAAGTAAGTGATACGCCATGATTAATGTGGAAAATAATATTATAAATAACAAAAATGTGTTTATGAAACTGTGGTAAAAACAGATTCAGAAAATAAAATACAAAACCTGATACATATGATGAAACCAATCTATTATTCTTTATATATGATTAGGAGCCACAAGAAAAATATAAGTTCCAATACTTTTCTTGTCATCAGTTCCATGATGTAGCTGAGTCCACAATGGTGAAAGATAAGTTAAATAGAATTTGGATTCTGAAAGTATGATTTCATGGCTCAGCTCCATGATTAAAACCTCTGGGTAATGTTAGGTCCACTGTCCAAAATTTACTCCTCTTTAAAACAGCAATACATTTCAGTGTCCAAGCAGACATGGTGATGGTGGTCAAACAAACTAATTAAATAAATAAAGCAATACTTATAACAATAATTTCCATTAAATATTTCAATTTTCAATATAAATGAAGGAGACATGATTGAACTTTTATCATCAAATGATGTTACTTATTTCTGAAATGACCAAATATTGTCTCTGAGAGTTAATATTATACACAAACCATTAAAAATGCATGTGACCATAGCCTTGAAGCATGTATTCCATACTTTAGCTACAAGTAATTTGCTTTTTGATTAGTAATATGCATGCCATATTATATCTGGCTTAAATCCGGTCACCCATATTATAATTGAAAGAGTTTTAAGAAGAGTTAATGATCATCTTCTACCTTTTCGTATATAGAAATAATATAATTTAAGAAATTTTTCCTTAAGTTACATAAATATATGTCTATATATTTTTGGGAGGTGCCAACAGAAAAGCTATACAAGGTTTGCCCAAATAAATATTAGCACCTATAATATTATAAAGAGAATTTATAAAGAGAAAAAGAATGATTCTAAAATAATTTAATAGGAGTAGATAGATCTTTAGAAAATAATTTAAAGTAGCTACATAAATAACATTTTTTTATTTTTTATTTATATTTTTTTAAGGAGCTTTAAATTACATAAATGTTACATCAAAAATATAGGGGATTCTCATATACCCCACTCCCCCTCCCACACTTTTCCTGTTAAAAACATCTTTCATTAGTGTGGTGCATTTGTTACAAGTGAACACATATTGAAGCATTGCTACTATATTTGTGTAATGAAAACATAAATAACATTTTAATAAAAAGAAAACTCCAGATCTCTCTGACTCAACATTGAAAATCAACACATTTTGCAAAGGAGAAGAAAACTAAAAGATATCATTTATTTAGCACTTTCTGTAGGAATGGAATTTTGTGAACTGTGGTGTTTAAGTTGAGCCATATCATGGTATTTGCTTAAACAGCCTAAGAAACTAAGACATGCACATTGCTTTATTTCATCTTTATAGCAACTCTCACAGCTAATACATGCCAGAGCTAGGATTCAACTCTATGTCTCCTTTTCTGTGCACGTACTCTTCAGTCATATATTGTTTCTTATTGTACCAAGGCTTTATTTTGCAACCATCCCTTGCCTTCATGATGAAATGAAACAAAACGTGATTTTTGAGTATTCCTAAGCCATTGAGATAAGAGAAAGAGACTATGAACCAAAGCTATTACCATTAAGAGACTATGATACATGTACTTATCTGAGAGGGTATTTAAAGGGCAAATGCAAAACCCAGTAGTACTGTATCCTCAGTATACAACTTCTACTCTTTAATTTCTATCAGAGCCAGAATACAATTGAACAAGAAAAAGGCATATATTCTGATAATGGACATGCAAAATATAAAGTGGTGATTTGGGACAGAAACAACATAAAGTGGAGAAACAGAGGGATGTAGGAGCAGAGAACAAGAATAGCAACAATGCTATTGAAATAACTTGGTATCTTTTGAGAGCAGTAGGTTATAGATATAGGTTGTGCAATATAAACCCCAGGATAATCACAAAGAAAGTATCTGAAAAATATACAGAAACAGAAATGAGAAAGGATCAGTCAGATATGTTACAAAAGTTCAACTATACAGGAAAGGAATTGCAATAAAGGAAAAGAGAAGTACAATTCATCTGTTTTAACCCACAGGAGAGCTCCAAGAGGAAAATGCTCCAATTACCATCTGATACTACGCAACAATATGATGATTTCCTCAACAATAAAAAGTAAATGAATCTGGAATAATGTACTGCCTGTTTACATTTGTTGAATGAATAGAGTTCTTTCACCTCTTATGCAAAATGAAATCATAGAAAATAAAACATATATAATTTAATGCTTTATAAGAAATCTTAAGATATGAGACATAAATTTATATGATAAGCTCTGACATGGGTTGGCAATTAAATTTTTTGAGGCTCAGTTTCTTATCTTGGTAATGTACTTCATAAAAAATTGCAATAGATTAGTAAATATGATCAACTATAATAATGTTTTAGCACGACATATTTCCTGTAGACTCCAGCACATAGTTTTATAGTGATCAAAATTAATTATACTTTTTTTCTTTAAATTATGAAATGCTGTGTTTGGTGTGAATAAAGTGTACATTTTGAACTTTTGAATGGATTAGTATCCAAAGAGATAATGAAAGAAAAAAATGACAAAAGCATGTGGAAATGGAATATCAAATATATGAGGCTCTGGAGGTCTTCCTAAGTGTTGTAATTTTGCAAATTCAGAATACTACCTTATAATTTAATCAGAAGGATTAGTAACACACCCACAAACACCAACACACCTTGGACCCACAAAGAAAATTTAGTGTTGGTAGACAAAGGGAACCAAAAGAAATTTTAATTTTCCAATTATCTAGGTGCTCCTGATGGGCTATTTATTCAAAGTAATTTTGAGGACCTACATGTTGGGCTGTTATACAACAAATAAAAATATCATGGACTATAAACTATCTGAGGATAAAATATGATGTTGTGATGGGGGGGTGACATATTTTAGAGAGAGTGTAAGATGAACCTCAATGATGGGATGACATTAATAAAAAATCTGGAAGAAGTCATGAAATATGACACTAAAAATTCATTTTGGTGACCGAGTTTAAAAGATAAGCAGAAAATAAAGATTACTAGATGTTTGAGTAAACATTCTGTTTGACAGAGAGAGGAAAAAGAAACAAATACTAAAAATAAAATTAAATAAAATGGAGACAAGGCAGGCAGAAAAAGAATACATAGGCCAGAAACACTGGAAGGAAAGTTGCAAATAATGAAGTTCTATCGGATATAGATCTCAGAAGATCCTGTTACTGCAACACATAAGGTCTAAAGTGCAGAGAACCACTTAGGAAGGTAAGATATGAATAGCTGTGGAATTGAAGGAACTCAAAGTAGAAAGTGTTCATGAATCAAGTATAATCTGAACAATAAAGTAGGTCACAATAAGATATTTTATTAAGGCCATTATAAAAACACAAGAGGGATTTCTGAGCTTGGAACTGGAAAAATCATTTTGACCAGTCCCTAACCTATATCTACAATCTCTTTCTGATAGTCAAAATGTCCATAGTAATGTATACAATTGTGTAACCACAATCAAATTACAGAACATTTCCAAAAAAGGATTACAATTAAACTCCATAAAATGTTATCTCTTGTGCAAAAGTTTAAAAAGAAGAAAGAATATTATAGAAGTTACTAAGATCAGAGCATAATATAAAGACATATGACAAGAAAATGAATATCTCAATTTTATGATATTAAAATAATATAAAAGATTTTTAAAGATTTTTAAAGCTGCAAGAAAATGAAGTCAATCTGAAATGAGAACAATAGCCATCAGGAGGATATGAAAACATCTTTCAAAGGACTCATCAATTAACTAAGACAGAGTAAGATAAATCAACACTAATTTTAAAATATATGAGTAAGTGAATAAGCAGCAGAGAAAGCACAGTTAATGAAAGAAAAAATGGAAAGGACAGATATGAAAAAAGATAATTAATGATTTTAGAGAAACTGACCAACCTAAAAAATGCTAAACCACAATTTTCAAAATGTGAAAATAACTTGACTCCTACAAATATAAATTTAATACATGGAAAATATACACATTATTTCATTAATAAAAAAATCAGTAAGGAGAAAAAACTGATTATTCTGATTCAAAGAATATTTAAGTAATGGGGGTTTAGAAAATTTATTACAAAATATACAACAAAAATGGTTTTGGTCCATTTTTAATTTTTTAAAGATAGTATGCATATAGGCAAATCCAAATGTCATAAGTATGAAGATGAATGGATTTTCAGATTTGAAAATAGCCCTTAAACAGGACCAAGGGTAAGAAGCAGAACATTGCCAGCACTATACAAGATGCACTTATGCTGTTTTCTAGTCATTATCTTCCCTAGAAAAGTAGCTCCCCTTATGTAGCAAATATGAATTTATGAGGTAGGTGACTTTAAAGTTAGGGTTATTTTAATATACATGCATAAATGCACCATTAATATGTGTCAGATATATGAATTTTGACAAACATACAATTATATAACCACAATCAAGTTATAGAACATTTTTCACCCTAAAATCTCCCCTCAACCATTTGTTGGAAATACCTTCCTGTACCCCTTCTTCTTGTAGCCACAGATGTGTTGTCCATTCTGACAATTTTGCTCTGTCCAGAATGTGATCTAATTGGAATCACATTGTATGGCACCATTAGTGTGGCTTCATACACTCAAGCATAAAGTATCTGAGACATATTGTATTCTAAATACATCTGTGAATTTTTCCTATTTATTGCTTAGTATTCCTTTAAAGGTATCTACCATGGTTAGCTTGTCCCTTAATTAATTGATGGATGTGTGAATGTGTCACTTATGCTATATGTAATAAATCATATATATATTTTTTTTATTTGGACATGTGTTTTCATTTTTTCTTGGGTAAAAAACAAAAAGTGAGATCTCTGGTTCCTAGGATAAGTGATTTCACTTCATAAGAAACTGTCAGATTGTTTTCTAAAGTGGCCACATTGTTTTGTGTTCCTACCAGTAATGGTTGAGTGTTTCAACTGCTCTGCATTCTTTGAAGTACTTTGTGTTATCAGTTATTATTATGCATTTTTATTTTAGCCATTTTAAGGTATATGGTCATATTGTGCTTTTTAATTGTCTTTATCTATGGTGAGTGATATGGAGCCATCTGTGTTTACTCATTGAGGAAGTATCTATTCATGTTTCTGCACATTTTCAATTGTTTCCTTTTATCTACATATTATTGAGTTATATTATGGACACATGTTCTTTGTCAAATAGCTGTTAGAAAGTATTTTCTCAGGTTCTGTGACTTGTTTGATCATTTCCTCAACAATGTCTTTTACTGAGTAGATTTTAATAGGATGAAACACTCTGTTGAAACACAGTTTTCTACTATGGTACATGAATTTTTGGTTTATTGTAGAAAATGGGACTATCCCATGGTCACATAAATATTGTAGTTTACTTTAGGAGTTTTGTAGTATTCAGCTTCATATTAAAGTGTAAATTCTAGTATGAGAGAGTTTTATATATGTGGAAATGATGAGTTAGTGTCTCATTTTGGCAAAAGATTATTCAACTTTTTGAGCACCATTAAAAAAAGACTTTTTCCCCCACTGATATTCCTTAAAATATTTGGCAAAAACCAATTGACCATGTATGTGTGAATCTATTTCTGAACTGTGTTTGGTTCCATTTATCTAGATATTTCGCTTTTTACCAATACTATATTCTGTCTATTTTTTAACTTAATGATAAATCCTTAGGTAATGTGAAACCTCCAGCTTTATTTTTCTTTTTAATATTTTTAATAAAATTTAATTGAATTATATCATTCATACAAGATCATTTAAACAATGTTTATGGTAAAATTTGTGAATTTACAAAACAAACATGCATATCATTATACAAGGCTCTCCTATAACTTCCCACCACCAACACCCTGCATTGTTGTGAAACATTCGCTACAAATTAAGAAAGAACATTGTTAAAACAACACTATTTACCTCAGCCCATATCTTACACTTGCTGTTCTTTTCCCCCAACCCTCCCAATCATTAATATCCTATATCAGTATTATATATCTGTTATCATTCATGAGAAAACATTCTCACATTTGTCCTGCCAACCACAGTCTATCACCCACCACTGGATTCCCTGCATTATACAGTCCCATGCTTTATACAATCCATTCAAAGTGTAAAATTCCAAGTAAAAGCATTCTGAAATTGACTGAAGTGATAACAGCACAATTCTGTGATGAAAATGAGAGTCACTGAGTCTACAGTTTCATATTTGTATTGAGTAGTTTAGTTCTTTATTTTTTCATCTAAATTGTAGAACCAGTTTCTCAGTTTCTGAAAAAAAAAATCACACCACTTGCTTAAATTTTAATTGGGGTTGCATTGAACCTATAGATCAATTTGGGATGACTTTTAATTAATAGATTTCTTCCAATTGGGGTGCCACTTGTTATCATATTTCTTTATTTTTTCATCATTTAAATTCAGATGCATGGCCAACATTACCTATATGCTAAATGTGCAGCAAAACATTCATGTGCTCTTCAAAATTTTCCAAGAGTTTCTTATTAACATAGAAGTTATATTCTATAGATTAGTATATGGTATCACCAGGTTAAGAAAAGACCATACAAAATCAAAAGCATGTAACCTTTATCTCTACCAGTTTTCAAGTGTTTTAATGTTCGATCTTATGTGGCCCTACCTTTACTGTTGATACTTACTATCCATAAGTTTACAATATTATTTTTTTATTTCCTCTATGAAATTGTAAATGAGCTAAAATTATAAATTTTGGCATAGGTTAAACTTTCATATTATTTCATTAAATACATATTTATGGAAATTTTGAGAGAATTAGATAGGTTATATTACCAGGAAGAGGAAATTGGATTTCAGGGTTTTAAGTTATTAACTTATTGGTACATAGCTAATAAGTTTCAGGCTAATATTGTCTACTATATGCTTAGATTATTTGTCCAATCTTATGGCATATGATTTTCCACTGATAATTCTTCATTTCCATGTGACTATTATTCACATAATCATTTATATCATGTAGTTTGATGTTTCAGAAACTTTAACTTGGGTACTATAGAGGGAATATCATCTTGTTGCTCTTCTCCCCAGAAGAGAGGGTGTATTCTCCTTGTGTGCCCTTTCTGAAATTCAGGAAGAGCTTGATAAACTGGCAGAAGAATCCAAATGCATAATATGCATAGTGTGCATTGATTAAGTGAGCAGTTCAGTCCCATAAGTAAAAGGAAATGTTTTTCATCACTTACACAATTATTTTAGGAACTATAAGACTGTATCTCAAACCAGAGTATATGCTTTAATAGTTAAATTAGAGACCAGGTGTTCTATTTAGAGTTGTATAAACATTTTTAAAATAATATATATTTTTATGTTTTTAAAGATACTTAAATTACATAAATGTTACACAAAAATTATAGGAATTCCCATATGCCCTACCTCCCACACCTCACCCAACCTCCCACATAAACAACCTTCATTAGTGTGGCACATCACTTACAATAGATATACACATCCTGGGGCTTTGCTATAAAGCAAGGACCATAGTTCACATTGTAGACCACACTCTTTCCCACACAGTTCTGAATGTTATATGATGATACAAAATGGTCTATGTCTGTCGTTGCAATGTTACTCAGGATAATTCCCAAGTCCCCAAAAAGCCCCTGCATTACAACTGCTTTTCCCTCTCCCTGCCCCCAAAGCATCCAGTGGCCACTGGCTCCACATTGATGTTATTATTTCTTCCATTTCTTGAATAACAATACGTCTATAACAGAATACCAGTAAGTCCACTCTATTCCAAAGCTCTTCCCTCAAACCTGAGGAGTCTGGGATGGTGATGTCCACTCCACCTACAAGTAAGAGGGGGCTTATCTAACATTTGAACCTCAAGACTTCCAGGAAATATAGCAGGGTGAATAGAAAGTGTTCTCTACATATTTAGTTCAATCGAGTTGTAAATTAGGAATTTACCTTAATTTTCTTGATTGAAGATAATGGTCCAAAAAGGAACTATAAAATACTCTATTTAAAGATTAGGTAACATTTTAAATTGGGTAATGATTACTTTTCCAATTTATTTTGGTATATGCCAATTCAAGATCATAATTTTTCTTTTAGAAAAATATAAATGTATTTTAAACTTATTTTACCAGTTAACTAATTTATCTAGAGTCCTCTTTAGTTTGTTTGTATGTTAAATTTCATGGTCTATTAAATTTTATGGCTTTAAAAAATAATGCAAAGATGTGAGGATATTATTTTATATTGTTATAGAATATAAAAAATTCCAGAGATTTGATATGTCACAATAGTATTGTAATATGGTTTAGTGGAAAAAGCTTAGGATTTGAAGTCAGAGAAATCTTGGTTTGAATCCTCATTCTGCTAGAAACCAACTCTGTGGCTCCAGACAAGTTAATGTTCAAGGGGTGCCAGTTTTCTCAACATAGAAGACAATATCAAATTATTAATTTGTATTTTACTGTTGTAGATTACATAAGGTATCATACAATATTCAAAGTCTCTGCTGCTAGTATCCACTTAATAATATGTAGTTCCTGCTATCATAGCTTTCCTTTTTCACAACCTCAGGGTTTGTATACTGCTCTCATGGATATCTAACTTTTTTTCCCAAATACATGATTTGAGGAAATGGTTTTATTTTGGTATCCCAGGTTTATCATTTTTTTCTCAAAATCAGAATGTATATTTTTTCTGTCTATCTTCTATGTCTTCTTAAAGTGAATTCAGCTACACATAATTATTTTAATAATAATTAAATATTAGTCAACAGAAATACCCATTTGAAGAACAGATTGGGAAAAAATGACTAAACCCCATACATTTTTCTCTATCATGTTTCCACATCCTTAAAGAGATGCAGAGGGGCCTGTTTACTATAAGATATACCTTCATTTGCAAACCAACTTCTTGAACTACAGACAAGATCAGAGACACCAAGAGATGTCAGTATATTATATTGTCAAGAATACCAGGGAAATTTAAGCAAAATATATTATTATTTGGTTGATAGGTACAAGAACAAAGTTTGTTGACAGAGATGCATTTTCTTGAATAGCATAGTAAATTGTGATTCATTGAGTTTAATCTCAATATTATGATATTCTGGAATCATATGCTAAGAATGTGTACAACTTAAAGAGGAAATATTTATCTTCTGGTTTGTTGCTCTTTCATTGTTCAATGTTCTGATTTTAAAAAGCAATTATATTAATATAACTTTTTTACATAAATTTAACTTGAATTTATATTTCAATTGTATGCATTCTTCACATATAATCAAGAATTTAATTTAAAAAAATATTTTTGTAGGTCTCATGTATAAGTAATCTGCAATGACCCCATGGCCAAAAAACTGAAGTTGAATGTAGTCAAACTTGGTTATTGTTTGGTTGAGAAGGATGAAGTTTTAGTTATTGTTTGGTTGAGAAGATGAAGTTACTTTTCCAAATATTTTGTCATTCAGGCCTAAACTGAGATTTCATACAAGGTTTTTGAAGCTCTTCACTTTCCACAAATGTTTTGTCTTAGGCATGCTGTGAAGTGTAGAATTGTAATGTTC
>JAKSZT010054437.1:970286-992155 GCA_026826555.1 Tolypeutes matacus | reverse complement strand
AACATGGACAACATGTTTTCTTATAAAGATGTTAAGCTACTTGAAGCTGCAGCATCTTAAAATTTACTTTCCTGATTGTGAGCTTTTGAGATGATTCTTATGGAATAAAAAAAAAAATACTATTTCAAATATATTTCTAAATATCCAACAGTTACAATAATTACAAAATTTGCAGCATTCCAGGTTCATTTCTAAGGGTTTTGACCATTCATATAAGGTTTTCAAATTCTTAAAGTAAAGTTCCAATCAAGTTGGTCCCATATTTTATCAGTTTCATTTTTCTTTCAACCTAACCAAATAATGCTCCTGTGGAAAAGGAAGAGGAGAGCACTAGAAACCCATATGCACTCACTTATACCTAATAATATCTGGCTTATAACATATTCAAAATATAAGACAAAATAGATACCAAGTTAACATGCATGAAACTCGACTCTCATGCCCCATCCATTTTTTTCCCTAAAAGTAGAATCCAAATGGTGAAAACTATCAGTTTATCATGATTTCCTCTCTTAAAGTCCACCTGGAATGATGCTATATTGAACTCTGATGTTAATAACTTGTCACTGTTCATATTTCAACTAAATTATCTTTCCCTCAACCATGAATTTGTTGATTTCCCTCCCCAATGCAACTTTACTTTTGGATCATTTGGCAAAATCTACATTTAAAACTTGTGGTTGTGAATATTTGATTAATATCTAGGTCTACCACTCTACTGACCTTGGCATATGCATAAAGACAAGAACTATGTCTGTTTGTCCACAAAATTGTATCCCCAGGGCATAACATAATACTGGAACATATAGTTTTTTCAGATAATATTTTTCCATTAAAGGTGAGTCATGGAATGAGTAATAGTAGCAATTGTTAGCATTTATATGTAGCTTTATATTTACTTATGTTAAATAGAGTACTACAGCAAGAATAGAAAGGCATAAGAAGAAATATTTGAGGAAATAATGACCAAAGCTTTTCTGAAAATAAGGAAAGACATCACACCTCAGGCCCATGAAAGTTAAAAGACCCTAGGAAGGTGAAATACAAATAGAAAACCAACAAGCCTACAAAACACATCTAGACTCTTTTATCTCAGCTGAAAAACAAAGATAAGAATAAAATTGTAAAGGAAGCCAGAGGATAGGAAATTGTAAAGGAAGCCAGAGGATAGGAAAAATAAACATGAGAATTATAACAGACATCATCAAATATGATGTAAGCCAGAACAAAATGGAGATACATGTTTCAAATACTGAAAGATAAAGCTTATTGAAGGATTCAATACCAACTTAAATATCTTTCAAATATATATATATAAAAAGAATTTGTCAGGCAAACTAACACACATACACATTCAGAAATAATCTATAGCAGCAGATTTTACTTCAAATATTTTCCAGCCAAAAAAAGACATTTTGCTGAGACACCCCATGAATGATATATGCTTTTTGGAAGTCACTAATTTCTCAAAGGTTTTTGGTGTGATGACCGTTGAGTAACTGAGGTCAAGGAATGACAGTTGACTTAGGAAAAAGTACTTGGGGGCGTGAAGGTCGGGTTCTAGGTGAATTATCAGTATCATCCCTGCAGTCTCCAGCACAGTAAAGAAGTATATCAGGAGAAATAGTATAAAGAGGGCACTCTGGATCTCTTCAGAGTCTGTCAATCCCATAAGGATGAAGTCATATATATTTGTGTTATTCCTACTTTCCACAGTGTTCAACTGTTGTTAACTGTTGAGAAATCAAAGGAGATACTTAGCATGAATGACTTCAAAACAGTTTCTGTTTAGATCAATGATCTGGGATTTTTAAAAATTAGTAATTTAGGAAATTCATAATGAGAAATTTGCAGAATAGTACTGAAAAATATCTTAGTTTGATTGCACAATATATATTAGGTAAAAATCATTATTTGGATATTATATAATTAAAACTATTATATATATTTCATAATTACAATGAATATGAAACTATTATAAATATATCCCTTTATTATCACATTCATTGAATTGACGATATCATACTATAGATTTCATTACTGGACACATTTTTAAATGATAAAATGGGCACAGAAAGTTAAAAAAATTATCCAGATTCAATACAATTAGCTGTTGGATACGTGATTTCAACCAAGATTTATTGAGTCGAGATCATGCGTATAACAATTTGTTCCTACTTATATTTAATTTCAGAAAAACAGAAAAAAATATTAAATATATAGAAAGCAATGATAGTTTTATTGCATCATCTCCTGTTCTTTTTTATCTGACAATTTTTATATTAAAACAAATCAGAAATTAAATCCTAGGGCTCATACATGGAGGTATACTGATGTTATACAACATACATTACTATTAATTTTCAGAAGATATGTTTTAAGTGATTATTTAAAATTAGATTTCTTTCAAAAATTATAATATTAAAATATGTACAAAGCTTGCCTACTCTGATTTTTAAAATTCTATATTTCCATGCTTACAAATTCTGGCATTACTTATGATGTAAGGCTTACATTATATGTATATGTTTCTGCATATTCTTCTAACATGAAATGCCCTAACTTTAAGAATAATACTTACCATCAGACAAAAGTGGATGTCTAGAAGTATGTCAACCTCAAGTTTTTACCATAATTTAAATATACAAATCATTTAAAGAGTCGGATAATTTTGTGATATAATATTTGTTTCCTTTGAGATAACCTGTTTAATTTTTTGTCCGTGCATTATTTTTGTTCTGAGGTCGAATAAATCAACCCCCCCAAAATTTTTTTCCGGCCCTGGTCAAATAGAAAATTCACCTGGAAATGATGTCTCACAGTACACCAGGGAGCATAGCATAGCAGAGTATCCTTTCCCTTTTACTCTGATAATTCCATGGCACCTCTTAAATTTAGTTACTGATAATGCAACCTTTGGTCATCCCTGGAACCAATTCCAAGGTAGATTGCTTGGCATGATTCCAAGGTCAATCCATTGAATCCATGATAGGATTATAACAGATTTGCCTTCCGTTGAAATCCACATGATGTTGAGCATCATTTTTGGTATCCTTTTGTGATTCTTTATTTTATGACTGGTTAAAGAAGGTCTTTCTAGGGACATACTTAATCTGTGAATGAAAATCCAGAATTATAAGCATCAGGGATGGATTAACACACTTTTCACAATGTAACATATTTTATATTTAAAAGTATGGCACCACCATAGAGAGTAAACATTGTTCATTACACAAGAATTAAATACAAAAAAATTCAAAAAAAGGAAATGAAAATTGATCATAAATGTTGTTAATCTTTAGATGTATTTTCTTCAATTTCTCCTTTTGCATATATAAGTATTTATATGTATACTTATATCTTCACATAATTTTTTTCACATGATTTTTTGAGTCACATCTTGATTTTATTATTAAATATTTATAATATACCTATATATTTAACTATTCTTTCATGAATTCTGTGCTGTTTACTAAGAAGTATAACTAACTCCTTTCTAGGAGTGTGTACCAGCCATTGAATGGGTATATTTGAGGCATCAGAGAGTAAAAATTAGTGCTGAGATGAGTAAAATTTTACAATTGATTTAATGGCCAAAGCTCCCTGAAATGCTTTCTTGTGACTCTTGCATTAATTAATGATAAAGAAATCAAATTTCATGTAGATTCATACACAACTTGTACAAGAAAAAAACGGTTTACATTCAGGAGAATATGTAATATTACAGGAGAGAATATGGTGGTATGGATCATGGAATTACAAAATAATATGTTACACATTTGATGAACTTTTGAAAGTACAATTCTTCTCTTTATCTAAAAATTAGTGAAATTGAGAAAGGCTAATTTGAAGATCAAAAAGAAAGCATCAATTTTTTTTCACAATACGTGATCTTGAAGATTAAATCAAATAAGAGACTAATGGGAATTTTCTATGTCAATGCCACCTCAATTGTGTGTCTTTGCTATTTGCAAAATCACCATGAGCGATTTTATTCTTTCCAGCTCTGAAATAAAGTTTGTTGTTGATATGGGAAAGTGTGTGTAGTGGAAAGGGTGGGTAATATAGGAATCCCTTATATTTTTTATGTAACATTTACGTAACTAAAGCTTCCTTAAAAATAAAAATTAAGAAAATAAAGGTTTTATAGTCATTAAGTTGTACTTTTTAAAAATACAATTGTATTGAAGTATATCATTCATATATGAGCATACATAAACAATAGGTTTATAGTATATTAAGTTGTACTTTTCATAATAAAAGTTGTAGAAAATAACTTACAAAACTTGTTTTATGACAAATCTTTTTTTGCTATGTCTTTATTCATGAGATTTCAATGTAACAACATTTTTGAAGACAATTTTATTCACATACTATACAACCCGTTCAAAATGTACAATAAATGGTTCTCAGTATAATCACAGACTTGGTTATTCAGCATCACAAGTAATTTTAGAACATTTTTATTATTTCAAAAATAAATATCTTATACACCTATACCCCTTATAATTGACTCAGCATTTGTATAGTACCTTTAATTACAACTGATGAAAAATATTACAATATAAATGTTAACTATAGCCCATAGTTTGCATCAGTTGTATTTTCCCCACATACCAACCTACTATTAACACACTGTAATTGTGACATACATATGTTTGATTCATTGAAGACTATTCTTATATTTTTACTATTAACCACAGGCATCATCCACAACCAGGATCACTGTTATACAGTCCCAAGTTCATCCTCCAGCTTTCCTTCTATTGACATATATAACCCTAAACTTCCCCTTTCAATAACAATCATATCCATAAATACACTCACAATAATGTGCTTCCATCACCTCTATCCATTTCCAAACATTTACAATCAATCTTATTAAAAATTCTGCCCACTTTAAGCATCAGCTCTCCATTCTCTACACTCATTCTAACTCCTGGTAATCTACACTCTAGATTTTAACTCCATGAGTTGGCTCATTATAATTACTTCATATTAGTGAGACCATATATTATTTGCCCTTTTATTTCCTGATTTACTTCACCAAACATAATATCTTCAAGATTCATTCTCTTGTCACCTTCATCAATACTTCATCCCTCCTTAGAACTGAATAATATTCCATTGTATGTACATACCACATTTTGCTTATCCATTCATTGATGAACATTTGGGTTGTTTCCATCTTTTGGTAATTGTGAATAAGGCTGCTTTAAACGTCAGTGCACAAAGTTCTGTTCATGCACAAAGTTCTTCCACTTCTTCTGAATATATACCTAGTAGCAGAATTGCCTGATATAATTTGCTTCCTGAGGAAATGCCAAACTATTTTCCACAACACCTGCACCATTATACATTCCCATCAGCAGTGAGTACGTGATCGTATTTCTCTAAAACCCCTATAAAAACTTGTAGTTTTCTGTTTTTGTTTTTTTTTTTTTTAATAGTGGCCACTCTAGTATGTGGGAAACAATATCTCATTGTGGTTTTCACTTGCATTTCCTTAATAGCTAGTTATGTTAAGCACCTTTTCATCTATTTTTTAGCCTTTTGCATTTCCTCTTTGGAAAAGTGTCTATTCAAGTCTTTTGTCCATTTCTTAACTGGGTTGTTTGTCTTTTCATTGTTGATTTATAGTATTTCTTTATATATTCTGAAAGTTAAACCCTTATCAGACATGTGGCTTCCAAAATATTTTTCCCCTTGAATAGGCTGTCTTTTCACTTTCTTGAAAAAGTCCTTTGAAGCATAGATGTTTTTAATTTTGAGGAGGTCCTAATTATCTGTTTTTCTTCCATTGCTTCTGCTCTGGGTGTAAAGTCTAAGAAAGCCCTGCCCACCACAAGATCTTGAAGATGCTTCCCTACATTTTCCACTAGGGGTTTTTGGGTCTTGGATCTATATTTAGGTCTTTGGTCCATTTTGAGTTAATTTCTGTATAAGGTTTGAGATGGGGGTTCTCTTTTAATTTTTTAAATATTGATAGCCAGTTCTCCCAGCACCATTTGTTGAAGAGACTGTTCTGTCCTAAATCAGTGGCTTTGTTAGCCTTTTCAAAAATCAATTGAACACAAGTATGAGGGTTAATTTCTGAATGCTCAATTAGATTCCATCATTCCACATATCTATTGTAGCATGGTGCTTTAACCACTGTAGCTTTGTAATACACTTTAAGCTCAGGAAGTGTGAGTCCTCCAAACTTCTTTTTCAAGATGTTTTGGGCTATTAGGGGCCCCTTTTTCATTTCAAAATTTTGATAATAGACTTGCTGCTTCTACAAAGTAGGTTGTTGGAATTTTGATTGGGATTGCATTGAATCAATAAATCAAATAGCATAGAATGGACATCTTAATTATATTTATTCTTCCAATCCATGAATAGGAGAAGTAATTCATTTATTTGGATCTTCTTTAATTTCTTTAAACAATGTTTTGTACTTTTCTGTGTAATAATAAATTTATTATTTAAATTTATTCCTAGATATTTTATTCTTTTATTTACTATTTTAAATGGAATTGGTTTCTTGATCTCCTCCTCATATAATCTATTAGTAGTGTATAGAAACACTACTGATTTGCATATTGATCTTGTATCCTGCCACTTTGCTGAATCCATTTAGTTGCTGTACAAACTTTGTTGTAGATTTTTCAGGACTTTTTAAATATAGGATTCTTTCATCTGTAAATAGTGAAAGTTTTACTTCTTTTCTGATTTAGATGCCATGCATTTATTTTTCTTTCCTAATTACTCTAGCTAGAACTTCTAGCACAATGTTCAATAACAATGGTGACAATGGACCTCGTTATTTTGTTCCATATCTTAGAGGGAAAGCTTTTAGTCTTACCCCATTGAGTATATTAGCTGTATGTTTTTCATATATATTCTATCATGTTGAGGATGTTTCTTTCTATTCCTATCTTTTGGAGAATTTTTATCAAGGAAGGACCCTGGATTTGGTAAAGTGTCTTTTCTGCATCAATTGAGATGATCATGTGGTTTTAACCCTTCAATGTGTGAATGTGATATATTACATTAATTGATTTTTCTTCTGTTGAACCACCCTTCCATATCTAGGATAAAACCCACTTAATCATGGTGTATAATTCTTTTAGTGTGTTGTTGGATTTGATTTGCAAATATTTTGTTCAGGATGTTTGCAACTAAATTCATTAGATAAATTGATATGTAATTTTCTTATCTATTGATAACTTTATATGAATTTGGTTTGGGGGTAATGTTGATGTCATAGAATGAGTTAGGTAGTGTTCCAACCTCTTCAATTTTTTGGAAGGATTTGAGCAGGATTGGTATTAATTTTTTTTTTTGAATAATTAAGAGAAATCACATCTGAAGTCATCTGGTCCTGGGCTTTTTTTATTGTTGGGAAATTTTTTAGAACTAATTCAATCATTCTACTTGTGATTGGGTTGTTAAATTCTTCTATTCCCAAGGCAGTGGTGGATTTTTGTTTTCTTTTTGAGCTTCTAGGGATTTGCACATTTCATCTAGGTTGTATAATTTGTTGGCATACAGTTGTTCATAGTTTTTATGATCTTTTATATATCTGTGGGGTCAGCAGCAATGCCCCACTACTTCTGATAATATTTATTTGCATTTTCTCTTTTTTTCTTTGTCAATTTACCTAATGGTTTGTCAATTTTATTGTTCTTTCAAAGAAGTAACTTTTGGATTTGAAGAGCCTATTATTTTTTTTCTCTATTGTTTTATATTCTCAATTTCATTAATTTTTTCTCTAATATTTATTATTTGTGCCTTTCTGCTTGATTTGGGGTTTGTTTGCTCTTTTTTTTTTTCCTGGTTCCTCGAAGTAGGCTGGTAAGTCTTGGATTTTACCTCTTTCTTTTCTTAATATATGCATTTAGTGCTATAAACTTCACTCCCGTCACTCTTGGTTTGATAACACAGGTTTTGATATATAATGTTTTCATTTTTTTTTCATCTCAAGTTATTTATTGATTTCTCTTGCAATTTCTTTTTGTCTTGCTGATTAACATCTTATCAAAATATAGGATTCTTTCATCTGCAAATAGTGTAAGTTTTACTTCTTCCTTTCCGATTTGGATGCCTTTTATTTATTTTCTTTTGTTTAACCTCCATATATTTGAGAATTTTCTTCAACTCCAGTTAATGATTTCCAGCTTCATTTTTTTATGATCACAGAAGTGCTTTGTAATTATCAATTGTCAATCATTTAAATTTATTGAGACCTATTTTGTGACACAACCTGGGGGCTATCCTGAAGACTGATCCATGAGCATTGAGGTGTATGTATATCAGGCTGATCTGGTTTGCAATGTTCTGTATATATCTGTTAGGTCTAGATCATTTATCATATTATTCAATTTCTCAGCTTCCTTAATGATCTTCTGTCTGGATGCTTTATATATTGATAGGATTGGTGTATTGAAGTCTCTAACTATTAGTGTAGATAAGTCTATTTCTTCAGTTTTGTCAGTGTGAACCTCATGTATTTGAGGGACCCTGCTTAGCTGGATATTTATTATTGCTATTTCTTCTTGGTATATTGCCCCTTTTATTAATATTGTATGGTCTTCTTTGTCTCTTTTAAAGGTTTTGCATTTAAAGTCTATTATGTTTGATATTAGCATAGCTAACCCAGCTCTTTTTTGGATACTGTTTGTGTGAAATATTTTTTCCATCCTTTCACTTTCAACCTATTGACATCTTTAGGTCTAAGATGAGTTCCTTGTGACAGCATATAGATGGCTAGTTTTTAAAATCAATCCTGTCGGTCTATTTATTTTGATTGAGGAGTTTAATCCATTAATATTCAATGTTATTACTGTAAATGCACTTACTTCATCAACTTTATCTTTGGCTTTCATTTGTCATATTGTGTTTTTTTTTTTTATCACCTTTTAAAACCATTTTAGTTACTTTTACTGATCATCTTCATTTCTATAATCTCCTCCAAGACTCTCTCTCCTGTTTGTTTCTTTTTTTTTTTTTTTCCTTTTAACCTGCAAACCCTTTAGTATTTCCTGTAGGGCAGGTCTCTTTTTAATGAACTGTTTGTTTTTGTTTATCTGTGAATATTTTAAAATCACTCTCCTTTCTGAAGAAAAGTTTTGCCAAATAAAGAAATCATGGCTGGCAGTTTTTCACTTTTGGTATCCTAAACATATCATACTACTTCCTTTTCACCTCCATGATTTCTGATGAGACAACAGAACTTAGACTCTTGAGCATCCCTTGTTTGTCATGAATCACTTTTGCCTTGCTGGTTTCAGAATTTTCTCTTTATCTTTGGCATTCTGATTAGTATGTGTCTTGGAGTATATCGATGCAAACTTATTCTGTTTGCTGTAAATTGCGCTTCTTAGACATGGATAGATATGTCTTTCATAAAAGATAAAAACTATATGGCCATTTTTTCCTAAATATTTTTCTTTCTGCCCCTTTTATCTTTTCATCTTCTATTGGGATACACATAGCATGTATGTTTGTTCACTTCATGCTATCATTCAATTCACTGATGGCATGTTACAATTTTTCCATTCTTTTTTCCATCTGTTCTTCTGTCTGTTCAATTTCAAATGTCCTGTCTTTTGCTGATCCTTTCTTCGGCCAGTTCAGATCTGCTTTTGTATACCTCTAATATATTTTTCATCTCATCTGTTTTGTCTTTCTTTCCATTAAGTTATGTTATTTTTCTTTGCATTCATTTAAATTCTTCTTCATGTTCACCCAGTGTCATCTTTACCTATATTTCCATTCATCTCCTTCAATTGATTTAGGAGATATGTTTGAATATCATTGATTATTTGTCCCAAATGTGGTGTCTTGTTTGAAGTTTTAATTTGTTCCATTGATTGGGCCATATCTTCCTTTTACTTAGTATGGCTTGTAATATTTTGCTGGTATCTAGGCAGCTGATTTTCTTCATGACTTTATTCTGGGGGTCAGTTTCTCTCTCTTGCCTAGGGCTTTCTCATTGATTAATTTTGTGTTAAAGCACTTTTCTTCCACTTGGTTAAATTTATTCTAGACCTTTAGAATAGCTCACATTTAACTGATTAGATTTTTTCATCAATTTGTCTCATTTTTGTCCTAGATATATGGTACAATTTTTGATATTTCACTATCTGTGCAATAGCTTCTACACAAGGAGCCTCCATGGGGAGGGTACAAGTGGTGGCCAGGCCAGTGGGCTCAGCAGGACAAATAAGTGTTTATGGAGTTAGCATGGCCAGTGGCTGCCCAGCATCTACATGCTTGTCCTCATCCACAGTGCACCTGAGGATAAAGAAGCCATGCCCATGCTGCCTACTGTTGCATCAGCCACTGCTAGTGTCCTGGTTGCCCGCAGCTGCATCTCACACATGCATGTTGCCTGCCAACACCTCTGCTGCCTTAAAGCTGCATGGGGCCCAGGTGGGAGCAGGAGTCAAAAAGCATAGATTTTTTGGGGGGATTATTCCTTCCTAGTATCCAATCACATGAATTTATTAGTTCCATTATGAAACTCCCAACAATATATTGATGTGACATGCTGATGAGGCAAGTCAGAAAAGGGAATTGAGAAAAGGGAAAATGGGGGTGGGTGGGGCAATAAATCACAACATCTCAGAGCAAACAAATAGCAGTATAGGCAGCCAGACTTGAGCTATTATATATGAAACTCAGAAAATAGTTGATAATATCGTATTCTGCCCAATAAGAAAGGGAAGGAGAGAACACACTGGCCTTAACCTTTTCCTTACCAATGGAAGCCATAAGGCAAGGAGACCCTCCCATTTCATCCCTAATTAAACCCCGGCCCCAAGTTACTGGGCATGTTTCTTCACTTGTAAGAGCGTCCGTACTCACTTCTCTAGTATGTACTTTCACTTCTTTCACTTTGCAATAAACTCTCTGCTTGCATGCTTAATTTATTGTGAGTCCATGAATTCTTTCTCACTATGTGGCCAAGAACCTGGAAATCACATCTGGTAACATCGTTTGGTGAGCCAGTCAGCCAGGAGGTAACATTCTCTGCCACCTGAGAAACACTTGTGAGTCTACGTTTTTACTCAGAGCCTGTTTGTGCCTTCTTTTGTCTGTCCACCATTTCAAACAGGTTTCTGGTTTGGCTCACATAAGACATAATCTCGTTCTACTCAGAGGTCTCCAGATTCCTCCTCAGAGGTGGCAGAGGCTAGCATTGTGCTGTGCAGTTTCACAGAGACTCTGTGCAGTGGGTGAAAACATCCATGAGACCTGACTAGGGACATCCCCCAAGTCAAGTAGAAGTCCACTGGGAGCCCACCAGACCTGCTGTATTCTTTTCTTGTCTATCCCCTCCCTGTTCATGACTAACTGGTCACAGTGCCTACTCTTTTCCTGCTCTTTTTCCCATTTCTTCAGGGATTTCTCTCTTCTCTACTTATGCCTCCATTCAGAACATGACTATTATCACCTCTGGTGTCTTCTCCAGCCACCGCAAAACTCTGCTCAGAACTCTTTTGGGAATTATTGTGTCTACTTTGGCCTTTTAACTGGCAGAAACAGTATTTTGTAGCCGGGCCCAGTCTGGCCCCTTGAGGAACTGCCATCCATTGTCATGCCCACTTCTCTGTTCTCTCCCTAGTAGTCTATCCCTAGTAGTCTGATCCCTTCTTCTCCATTATGTTGCCTGTTAGGAGGCTCCCTGGCTCTCCACTTATATTGTCTTTTCTTCTTGGCTACTAGGCATCTGGTTTGGCTCCAGACTATGGTCTCTCACTAAGACTTTTAATCATGTCCCAAATCTCCAAGCCCTGTTCCTATGGGCACTCATTAATATCCTCCCCAGATCACTCCCTAAGTCCTTCAAGACCATCAGAGATAAGAAAAAGTCCCTAGCCAGTCCATTTTCTAAGGAAATGGCTAATCAAATACATTCCTTAGTGTGGGATACAAGAGTTAAAGGACAAGCCCTCCAGGTCCCCTGAGTTTCCATATCTTACCACACCAACCAACACTACACCCATAGAAAACATTATCCCCTCAAGGAGGAAGCTGTCAAAGGCCTCCTACTCATGATTAAAAAGTTTCTGAAGACTGGCTTCCTGGTTCCCTGCCAATCCTCTTGTAACATTCCAATCCTCCCAGTGAAAAAAACAAATGGCACTTACTCATTGCTTCAAGACCTAAGAGTAATTAATAACTTTGTCATACCAATCCATCCAGTATTACCCAACACCTCTATTCTGATAAACCAAGACCCTGAAACCACAGCCTGGTTTACTGTTTTTGACTTAATGTCAAAAACATTAATTTCCTTTTCTACATTCCACTCTACCTAAACTCCCAATCCCTTTTTGTCTTCGAATGGTAGGAGTCCATCCATAAATCCCCAATCCAGTTTATGTAGACTTGGCTTCCACAAGGATTCCAGGATAGTCCTCCCATCTTTGGTAATGCTCTAGCTCAAGACCTGGCTGATCTCTACCTGTCTCAGAGATCTCTGCTACAATTTGTGGATCATTTGTTACTCTGTAGCCCAAAAAAAGAAATCTCTGATGTAGCACCATCTTGGTCCTCAATTTCCTGACCAACAGGGGCTACCAGGTATTGACATGCAAAGCCCAGATTTCTCAGCAAAAACTCTCTTCCTTAAGGATTCTTCTCAACACAGGGGAAAGATCACTCTCCCCAGAAAGGATTCAGGCCATCATTAACATGCCCCAGCCCCAAACAAAGAAACAACTGTGAGCTTTCCTGGGAATGGCTGGGTACAGCAGATAATGGATTACCAGCAAAATGGCGTGGCCTCTATACAGTGCTACTGCAGGACCAACCAACCCTCAGAATAGGGGATGAGCCAGGAAACTGCCTTCCATGTCATAAAACCTACTCTGAGCAAGCCTTTCTTTTTGTATGTAAAAATTTCCTCCTTAATCACAACCGAAATTTACCTCTACCTAAAGTTAAACTCAAATACCCTGTTAACAAACCACACTCCCAACTATAGCCTAAGTGGAAAGCACCATACTCTGTAATTCTTGTTACTCCTACAGAAATTAAAGTGGAAGGAATTGCCAGCTGTATGCACTTATTCCAGTGAAGCCCACCATCCAAAAAAGTGTCAACTCACCAGAAACACCTGAAGGAATTTTAAGTGTCTGCCACTGGAAGGCCTGAGGTACCTCTTTGAAAAACAAAGGTAAACAGTGCTTGTGTCAAATCCAGTTCATGGTTCATGAACAGTGTAACTCCATTGGGTGGGGATGGGGGAGTTGCTTTTTGGTCTTAGCCATGATCTTAATCACCCCTGTACTGTACCTGCTCTACTTCCCCTAACTGTAGACCTAATGAAGCTTCATGTAGTCTGCTGCATAGTCCTATTGCTAGGAGTACGGCAAATCAAACACCCTTTTAAAAACCTTGTCCAAAAAGCCACCAACTTAGCAATTAAATCTTCATGTTAGCTTTGTACATCTCAACCAGAAACATCCTTGGCTTGGCCCAGCTGTTCCTAAGCACTGGTGTATTAGCCAGCCAAAGGGGTGCCGATGCAAAATACCAGAAATTGGTTGGTTTTTATAAAGGGTATTTATTTGGGGTAGAAGTCCACAGATACCAGGCCATAAAGCATAAGTTACTTCCCTCACCAAAATCTATTGCCATATGTTGGAGTGAGATGGCTGCCGAATTCTGCAAGGGTTCAGTCTTCTTGGGTTCCTCTCTTCCTGGGGCTCTGTTTCTCTCTGGGCTCAGCTCCTGTGGTTCCTCCACAAGGCCAGCTGTAGACTATCAGGTTAATGGCTCATCTCTATCCTGGGGCCTTGTCTTCTTCCTTACGACCAAGCTCCTCCGTCTGCTTGCCTCCCCAGGCTCCAGCTTCAAAACTCCAAAATGAGAACTCCAACTCAAAAACTACTCTAACTCTGTCCTTTGCAATGTCTTTTTTCTTTGAGACCCCACCCACCAAGGGTGAGGCTCAACATCCTACTGACGTGGCCCAGTCAATGCCCTAATCATAACTCAATCATGCCCAGATTAGCAGACCAGTTTACAAACATAATACAATATCTACTTTTTGGAATTCATAACTTCATCAAACTGCCAAACTGCTAAAACTGGGCAACTGCTAACCTTACAGTCTGCCACACTACCACAATGTCATCTAGTGCACAGGCAGGATACCAACAACACATCAGCCAGCTTCTCACAAAATTCCAAGCTAGCAGCATCACCTTAATACCTATCTCCTCTACTCTATAGGACCTCTATACACCTTAGTTCTCATACCTAACAACACCTTCTCAATCGGCATCTGCTCCAATGTCTCCTAACATTCTTCTTCCCCTCCTTTCCTGGACCAATTTAATTTTTCCTCCTGCACAAGTAACTTCTGGATAGCCTCTCAGCCAGTGAAACTCTTAGGTATGCTTGCCACTTGTCCCCAAGTCTGGGGATCCGACATATACTTAATCTGGGACCACAGCAATACCATAATGCTCACCAGTACCAGAGATCCACTCAAAGCTCAGTGGCCTAAAGGAAAAATAGTAAGGTACTCAAACACTGTCCAGTACTCTTGGATACTTCTTGCCAGCTCTTGTGATTCCATACTTCTAAGCTCCACCAATGCCACCCAAAATACCCCACCAAAGATGCTGTGGGCATGTCATAAACTAGATCCCTATGGTCTAGGGAGAGAAACCAATCTTGTCCAGGACACCCAGGGAAGCATCTTGTTTCATAACCCAGGACCTAACACGGGTATATTAATACTGTCTGCTAGCAGATTAACTAGTGAGCTGACAACCATAAGTTCTGGACAGGAATCCAGCTCACCAATAGCCAATCTCACATTTGTTGCTACTTTAAACTATCAAGATGGAATTTTCTTTCTTTGTTGAGACAAGGCTTACTTCTCCTTACTGCCCCTCTGGATAGGCTTGTGCTCATTAGTGTACATCATCCCTTCCATATAGTATGTTCCTGGAGAGCTTACCCTCCAATTTCCAATATTTTCTAACCATACAATAACTAAAAAGTCAGCATCTCTCCTCATTCCCCTCCCCTCCTAATGGTCCTAGGCATCACTGACACCATAGCTACTGGGATTAGTACTTTATACTGAACCCAGCAGGTCTAACACAATCTATCCTTAGAACTAGCCAACAGCATAGAAAAAAGTAGCTGTGCCTTAGAAACCCATAGACAACAAATAAACTCCCTTGCTGTGTGTTGCAAAATCACAGAACCCTAAACATATTCATGGTGGCACAAAGAGGAATTTGCCTGTTCCTCAAAGAATGCTGTCTCTGTGTAATCATTCCATAACAGTTCTAGACAGCATTCAAAATCTACAAGATCAAGCTCATCAGCTTTGGGAAGTTGTGGCCTCTGGAGGTATCTGGACTTTCTCACTCCCATGGTGCAGTCTGTCATGACTGACCCCTTTATTAGGGTCACTTACCACCTTCTCTTTTATCCTTTTGGTTAGGACCATGTGTCTTCAAAACTCTAATTTATCTCTTCCAGATTACAAGGCTTCCACGAAAAGCTAATGTTTCTGTGTGAGTTCTAGCCAGTGCCCACCACTACCTGGGGAACTCTCCTTGACCCCAATAGAACAGCCAGAGAGGCTGTAAGGCAGGGACTACTGCCCCTAACCAGAAAGGAGCAATTACAGAAGAAGAGACCTCTCCCCCTCAGCTTCCCTTAAGAATAAGGTTTAAAACTATCTGAATGGAAGTTGAGGTAGGTCATGATAAGGAACTGGAAAAGGGTGGGGCAGTGAGCATAACTTCTCAAGGGCAAAAAAATCACTGTAGGCAGCCAGAAATGAACTATGGAAAGTAGCCAAACTTGAGCTATTATCGGCAGTAAGGTCTGAGCTATGATGGGCAGCCAAGCCTGAGCTATTGTGTATGAAACTCAAAAAATAATTGATAACATCTTATTCTGCCCGATCAGAGAGGACAGAACACATTGGCCCTAACCCTTCCTTACCAATTGAAGCCATAAAACAAGGAGACCTTCCCATTTCATCCCTATGTAAAACCCGGCTCCAAGTCACTGGATATTCCTCTTCACTAGTAAGAGCACCTGTACTCACAGTTTGTATTTTTACTTCTTTCACTTTGCAATATAATCTTTTGTCCTTGAGTTCTTTCTCACGATGTGACCAAGAACCTGGAAACCACATCTGGTGACAGTGATATTATTGAATACATATTTAAGGCTCTGGAAATAAATGTATAGCATAAAAGTAACTTAAAACTCGCTACAATGTAAAGATTGACTAAGTTCTCAAAAGCTAACCGGCCTTTGAGGGTTCCTATAATGTTAGAGCCTCAGCCAGTGTCTATTACTGCCTTTATCCTCTATGAGAAATGGCCTTGCATCTATTATCATTCCTAAGTTTACACTAAATGAACATATCCCTGAGAAATGATCTCAACCACCTCTTATCATACATGCTTCAGGTTTATTTATTCTGATTTTAAAATTTTTGTTCTAAGTTTTTTTTTTTTTTTTTTACTTTAAGAAGCAGTTACAGAAGAAGAGACCTCTCACCCTCAGCATCCCTTAAGAATAAGGGTTAAAACCATTGAAATTTCTGTCAATGAAACTTAAAAATTTCCCAGCAGGGTTGCTAATCCTATAACTCCACCAGATCAATCCCATCAGAACAAAATAATCAAAGAGTTAATTCTTAAGTATGACTTTGTGACCCAATCTAATAATTATCAGGACCTCAATTTCTAATCAATTATGCGCAGAAGTCCCATACATCTCTAATGGAACTAGCACAAATTTGATAGCAAAGTGTGGCTTAAACATATACTCAAAATTCCTCTAAAAACAACAACAAACAAATACACTTTAAGACACATAATTTGAAACCACACCATCTTAAAATTGACTTTCCTGATTATATCTTTTGAGATACTTTTTTTCCGGGAAAAAGAAAAAAACTACTTCACAAATATTTCTAAATATCTGTTAATTACAATAATTTCAATATTCCATGTTAATTTTTAAGGGCTTCTATCAATCAAAGTTTCAAATTATTAAGGCAATGTTTCAATCAAGTAAGTTCCCTAGTGTATCAGTTTAACTGTTGCTCAGATTAACCAATATGATCTTCCTGTGTGAAAGGAAGAGGTATGCACTTATGCCTAACTCTCTGCAACCCACAAAATATCAAATATCCTCTTCCTACTTTCTTAGTAAATGAAGAAGTGCTATTAATTTAACATTTATAGCTGTATTCTTACTTTAGTTGGCCTAAGGATAGATAAAATTTATTGATACCCAATCATAGAATTGTTCATGCATTCTGACATTAACCAAATGAATAAGAAAACTGCTTCCTTAAACCCTGTCATTAGTAACACAACCAAAGCCTAATTGCTGTAATAGGTGCTTTCTAAAACCTTCTTACTTTGAAACTGCACATTTCCATAGCAAGTATTCTTCCTCACTGCAATAAGTAATAAAACCAAGTTGTTCCACCACAGGTGTTCCTGGTGGTCTTTGACAAAGAACATTGACAATTACTAGGTTAGAAGATTTAGTTGAGAGGATAAAATACAGGTAAGGATACAAGAATAATTGCATCACAATGATGGAATCTACAAGGTAGTTTGCAATTAAATGCTAGAATATAACTTTTAAAAAGCACAACATAAGTAAAAAAAATCCATCATCTGGATCATTAAAGATGAGGGAAGAATCAGTGAACATGATGATAATCAAATAGTAATTAATGAAACAGAAAAGAAAAACTGGCAAAAAATAAAGTGAGTGGTAAAAAGTATCTAAGAACTGTGGCATAAAATTAAAAAGTACAATATACATATAGTTATAAAACTATAAAAATAGAAAGTGAGTGCATAAGAAGAAATATTTCAGATTATAATGACAATGCTTTTCTGAAAATAAGGAAAGACATCAAATCTCAGGTCCATGAATATTAAAAGACATCAGGAAGGTAGAAGAGAAATAACAAATCAACCAATAGACAAAACACATCTAGATGCTTTGGTCTCATAGATTAAGAATAAAGATAAATAGAAAATTATAAAGGAAGTCAGAGGGTAGTTAATATCACAAACAGAAGAAAGAAACCTGAGAATTATAACAGAAGTTATCAAAAATTATACAAGACAGTGAAAACTGGAGAGGCCTGATTCAAATACTGAAAGATAACTGTCTACAGAATTCAATACACACTTAAATAGCTTTAATATATAAAAACAAATTAAATACTATTTCAGGAAAATTACAGCACTCATGCACATAAACAGAAATAATTTATAGCCAGCAGACTTGTGCTTCAAATATATTTCAAGCAGAAGGAATATGACAAAAGAAGGAACACTGAGTCTAATAAAAAAAAAAATGTAAATCAGAAGGTAAATATATCAAATAGTGGGTTTTAAACAATATTTGTTTTAAAATAATTATCTAAAGGAAAAGTACACTGATGAAGTATGAGACCCATCACATATACAAGTAAAATGTATCACAATAATATCATAGAGAATGGGAAAGTTGAATTGGATCTTTTCTTCTCAAAGATTAATAATCCCTAGGCTACCACTGTGAAAAAAATGTCAAAATTGCCAATATAAGGAATGAAAAAAGTAATAGCACTATAGTTCCCAACAAATAGTAAAAAGATAGTATTAAAATGTTATAAACATCTTATTATTAAATTTCATAATTTAGATGAAAAATATAATTCCTTAAAGATGCTCACACCAGAAAAGAATAGAACAGCTCTGTATCTATTCAATAAATTGAATTTGTCCTTAAAAACCGTCCACACAAAAATAAAATGGAATTATTTTCCCAATGCAAAAATCTTACATTTCCCTCAGACTGGGTAGTGGACAGAGTGCTATGTGAAACCTCTTAAGACCTGCAGAAGAGGACAACATATTGGGAGATATGGAGCAACAGCATAGAAGACACCTGGGTCCCAGGATTTCCTTATATAAAAAGCCACCCACAAAGCTTGGTCAGTGAAAGTGTCAATACTTGCCCCACAGTTGAGACACTCTGTTTCTGAATTGCTTTCTTATACCCAGGCAGCCTATGCTTCACTAATATATTTCTGTCCCAATCATCACCAGAAAAATTTTTCCTTTCTTTACCAAGTTTTGTCTTTCTGTAAATTGGACTATACATGTATGTTTGAAAACAGTTTAGCTGCTATTACCAAAGTCATACTGTCTCCTCTCAACATCTCTATACAATGCTTGCTCACAATTTACAATGTTCAATAACCTGTTATTTTAGTTAATTAAAAAAATATAATAAAGCTGTGGTCTATTTTTCAAGTCCAATAAGAGAAAAATATTTTGTAGTAAAACAGTCATATTGTAGTGATGACTAAGAATGTGAACTCTAAAGTCAGAGAGTATGGATTCAAATGTTGTACATGCATTTAAAGGAATACAACTCCGCAATAAATAGAAACTACTGATTCATTCAAGTACATGGATGGATGTCAAATACATTATACTTGAGGGTATAAATCTGTTTACTGACCATAAACAAATTCTGAAATCATTCTGTGCCCCAGTTGGATCATCTCTAAAATTTAGCCTTTCAAATAGATTTATTAAGGCACTCTTCTAGGTCCTGGGGATACAGAATTGAGCCTAATTGGAAATAATGTTGTGCTCATAGAGCTTTCATAGTGAAGGAAAACAGAGAGGAAACAAAAGACATTAACAAAGTTTATAGAATATTAAATGGGGTAACTGTTATGGAAAACCAATGCAACCAGGCTGAGTGATAAGACAGCTGTGATTTAAAATAGATTGGTAAGGAAACGTCTTCTGAGTAAGAGGGTGAAATATTCCAGGCAATTATCTGGCGTAAGGGAATTTCATGAAGAAGACAAATAGAAAAAGTTCAGGAATCATCAGGACTAATATGTACAGTGAAGTGTGAGGAGGTCTATGTGGCTTCTCCAAAGTGAGCATGAAGACTCAATAATACAGCATCAGTTCATAGAAGTAAGGAGGAGGGACAAGATCATGTTGGATATGGAGGCTTCTGTAAAAGATTTGAATTTTACTCTTACCGTGATGGGAAGTCATGCAGTTTTTTTTAAGATAAGTGACATGTTCCAACTTCCTTTTTAACAGCAACCCTCTAGGTCCTTCAATGACATTGGACTCACAGGGTATAATGAAGCAAACAGGAAGACAATCTAGAAGGAGGTAGCAATAATTTAAGACTGAGGTGATGTTTATTTGGCCAAGGTGGTAGCAGAGAGCATGTTGAGAAAGAGTTACACTCCAAATTTATTCTGTACATAGAAACAATAGTATATGCTGATGAATTGAGTAAGAGATATGTGACATATAGAAAATGCCATGATGACTCTTAAGCCTTTCCTGAATAAGTAAAAGGAGGGCTTCCCATTACCTGAGATTTTATTTTAGATAGTCCAAAACCTACCTGACAGTTATGTTTTGAAGATAAACTATGTTAATTATAGATCTAAAGCCCTTTGAATATTGCCTGGTACTCAGTAGGTGCTTAATAAATATAATCTACTTTTACATTTATTATGTTACATCAATCATTTGCCAATAAGAACTAATGTTCATATTTTATTCTGTACTATTCCATTTTATTTTATTTAACATTATTTAAAGATTTCTACTTTTACAATACAAATAATTTTGACATACCAACATGAACAAAAGGATTTTATCTTAAAAATACTTCAGACCAAATTTATACTAAACATGAAATGAACTGACATGAATTGGGATAAAAGAGACACAGTGCAAATAGTCTAGTGTTATCATATTGTCCAAACTTTAATTACATTTATTAGTTATATAACCAGAAAAACTGAGAGCAGGGACAAAAACAGACATCTGCACACCAATGTTCATAGTGACATTATTCACAAATGCCAAAAGAAGAAAATAACCCAGTTATCAATCAACTGATGAATGGTTAAACAAATTGTGGTATATGAACACAATTTATTCAGAAAGAATAATATTCAGCTGTAAGTTGAAATGAAGTTGTGAAGCATGTGAAAACTTGAATGAACCTGAATGGCATTATATTGACTGAAGAAAGCCAGAAACAAAAGGAAAATATTGTATGATTTTGCTATTATGAACTGAATAAAATTAGTAAACCCATGGAGTTAATAGCTAGAATTTAAGTCACCAGAAAATAGAATGAGGTTAGGGAATGGAAAAATGAGTTTAATTTGTGCACAAATGATAAAAATTTGTTTGTATATTGGAAATGTATAGTAATGTGAAACCACACCATAATGTTTGTAATTAGCAGTGCTAATATATGGGTATGGTTGTGGTTGAAAGGGAAAGTCTAAGATCATATATATCATGAGAAGGAAAGCTAAAAAATGAAACATGGGACTGTATAGCATAGCAAGCCATCCTGTGAAAAATGAGTATTATTAATAGTGCATATATAAGAATGTTATAAACAAGGAGAAGACCAGTGCTAAGGCCCTGTGTAGTTTAAAGATTAGCAGGAGGTCTGTCTAAAAAGAGTGACATTCTGTTGTGTGGGGTGGAAGTTAATAAATCAACCTAGTTCATGTATGTTGATGATAATAATTGTCATGGAGCAAAACTAAGTGAAGGGGTTAAATAGAGACATTTGGGCTTGCTATCTTAAAAAAAGGATCTTCAGCGCAGTATTCAGGGGCAAGATCATATTTGAACAACTTAAAAGAAGTGAATACAAAAACCTGGAGGAAATGAGGTTCAGACAAATGGCATTGTTAAAACAATGTTTTGCAAAATTACTTTGTGTGCTTTTTATGTTAGTGATTTCCATTACTTTATTTTATTAAAAAATGGGAAAAATGGAATATATTGAATTTTGTA
>JAKSZT010054437.1:944405-966269 GCA_026826555.1 Tolypeutes matacus | reverse complement strand
AACATGGACAACATGTTTTCTTATAAAGATGTTAAGCTACTTGAAGCCGCAGCATCTTAAAATTTACTTTCCTGATTGTGAGCTTTTGAGATGATTCTTATGGAATAAAAAAAAATACTATTTCAAATATATTTCTAAATATCCAACAGTTACAATAATTACAAAATTTGCAGCATTCCAGGTTCATTTCTAAGGGTTTTGACCATTCATACAAGGTTTTCAAATTCTTAAAGTAAAGTTCCAATCAAGTTGGTCCCATATTTTATCAGTTTCATTTTTCTTTCAATCTAACCAAGTAATGCTCCTGTGGGAAAGGAAGAGGAGAGCACTAGAAACCCAGATGCACTCACTTATACCTAATAATATCTGGCTTATAACATATTCAAAATATAAGACAAAATAGATACCAAGTTAACATGCATGAAACTCGACTCTCACGCCCCATCCATTTTTTTCCCTAAAAGTAGAATCCAAATGGTGAGAACTAGCAGTTTATCATGATTTCCTCTCTTAAAGTCCACCTGGAATGATGCTATATTGAACTCTGATGTTAATAACTTGTCACTGTTCATATTTCAACTAAATTATCTTTCCCTCAACCATGAATTTGTTGATTTCCCTCCCCAATGCAAATTTACTTTTGGATCATTTGGCAAAATCTACATTTAAAACTTGTGGTTGTGAATATTTGATTAATATCTAGGTCTACCACTCTACTGACCTTGGCATATGCATAAAGACAAGAACTATGTCTGTTTGTCCACAAAATTGTATCCCCAGGGCATAACATAATACTGGAACATATAGTTTTTTCAGATAATATTTTTCCATTAAAGGTGAGTCATGGAATGAGTAATAGTAGCAATTGTTAGCATTTATATGTAGCTTTATATTTACTTATGTTAAATAGAGTACTACAGCAAGAATAGAAAGGCATAAGAAGAAATATTTGAGGAAATAATGACCAAAGCTTTTCTGAAAATAAGGAAAGACATCACACCTCAGGCCCATGAAAGTTAAAAGACCCTAGGAAGGTGAATTACAAACAGAAAACCAAGAAGCCTACAAAACACATCTAGACTCTTTTAACTCAGCTGAAAAAGAAAGATAAGAATAAAATTGTAAAGGAAGCCAGAGGATAGGAAATTGTAAAGGAAGCCAGAGGATAGGAAAAATAAACATGAGAATTATAACAGACATCATCAAATATGATGTAAGCCAGAACAAAATGGAGATACATGTTTCAAATACTGAAAGATAAAGCTTATTGAAGGATTCAATACCAACTTAAATATCTTTCAAATATATATATAAAAAAGAATTTGTCAGGCAAACTAACACGCATACACATTCAGAAATAATCTATAGCAGCAGATTTTACTTCAAATATTTTCCAGCCAAAAAAAGACATTTTGCTGAGACACCCCATGAATGATATATGCTTTTTGGAAGTCACTAATTTCTCAAAGGTTTTTGGTGTGATGACCGTTGAGTAACTGAGGTCAAGGAATGACAGTTGACTTAGGAAAAAGTACTTGGGGGCGTGAAGGTCGGGTTCTAGGTGAATTATCAGTATCATCCCTGCAGTCTCCAGCACAGTAAAGAAGTATATCAGGAGAAATAGTATAAAGAGGGCACTCTGGATCTCTTCAGAGTCTGTCAATCCCATAAGGATGAAGTCATATATATTTGTGTTATTCCTACTTTCCACAGTGTTCAACTGTTGTTAACTGTTGAGAAATCAAAGGAGATACTTAGCATGAATGACTTCAAAACAGTTTCTGTTTAGATCAATGATCTGGGATTTTTAAAAATTAGTAATTTAGGAAATTCATAATGAGAAATTTGCAGAATAGTACTGAAAAATATCTTAGTTTGATTGCACAATATATATTAGGTAAAAATCATTATTTGGATATTATATAATTAAAACTATTATATATATTTCATAATTACAATGAATATGAAACTATTATAAATATATCCCTTTATTATCACATTCATTGAATTGACGATATCATACTATAGATTTCATTACTGGACACATTTTTAAATGATAAAATGGGCACAGAAAGTTAAAAAAATTATCCAGATTCAATACAATTAGCTGTTGGATACGTGATTTCAACCAAGATTTATTGAGTCGAGATCATGCGTATAACAATTTGTTCCTACTTATATTTAATTTCAGAAAAACAGAAAAAAATATTAAATATATAGAAAGCAATGATAGTTTTATTGCATCATCTCCTGTTCTTTTTTATCTGACAATTTTTATATTAAAACAAATCAGAAATTAAATCCTAGGGCTCATACATGGAGGTATACTGATGTTATACAACATACATTACTATTAATTTTCAGAAGATATGTTTTAAGTGATTATTTAAAATTAAATTTCTTTCAAAAATTATAACTATTAAAATATGTACAAAGCTTGCCTACTCTGATTTTTAAAATTCTATATTTCCATGCTTACAAATTCTGGCATTACTTATGATGTAAGGCTTACATTATATGTATATGTTTCTGCATATTCTTCTAACATGAAATGCCCTAACTTTAAGAATAATACTTACCATCAGACAAAAGTGGATGTCTAGAAGTATGTCAACCTCAAGTTTTTACCATAATTTAAATATACAAATCATTTAAAGAGTCGGATAATTTTGTGATATAATATTTGTTTCCTTTGAGATAACCTGTTTAATTTTTTGTCCGTGCATTATTTTTGTTCTGAGGTCGAATAAATCAACCCCCCCAAAATTTTTTTCCGGCCCTGGTCAAATAGAAAATTCACCTGGAAATGATGTCTCACAGTACACCAGGGAGCATAGCATAGCAGAGTATCCTTTCCCTTTTACTCTGATAATTCCATGGCACCTCTTAAATTTAGTTACTGATAATGCAACCTTTGGTCATCCCTGGAACCAATTCCAAGGTAGATTGCTTGGCATGATTCCAAGGTCAATCCATTGAATCCATGATAGGATTATAACAGATTTGCCTTCCGTTGAAATCCACATGATGTTGAGCATCATTTTTGGTATCCTTTTGTGATTCTTTATTTTATGACTGGTTAAAGAAGGTCTTTCTAGGGACATACTTAATCTGTGAATGAAAATCCAGAATTATAAGCATCAGGGATGGATTAACACACTTTTCACAATGTAACATATTTTATATTTAAAAGTATGGCACTACCATAGAGAGTAAACATTGTTCATTACACAAGAATTAAATACAACAAAATTCAAAAAAAGGAAATGAAAATTGATCATAAATGTTGTTAATCTTTAGATGTATTTTCTTCAATTTCTCCTTTTGCATATATAAGTATTTATATGTATACTTATATCTTCACATAATTTTTTTCACATGATTTTTTGAGTCACATCTTGATTTTATTATTAAATATTTATAATATACATATATCTTTAACTATTCTTTCATGAATTCTGTGCTGTTTACTAAGAAGTATAACTAACTCCTTTCTAGGAGTGTGTACCAGCCATTGAATGGGTATATTTGAGGCATCAGAGAGTAAAAATTAGTGCTGAGATGAGTAAAATTTTACAATTGATTTAATGGCCAAAGACTCCCTGAAATGCTTTCTTGTGACTCTTGCATTAATTAATGATAAAGAAATCAAATTTCATGTAGATTCATACACAACTTGTACAAGAAAAAATGGTTTACATTCAGAATTACAGGAGAGAATATGGTGGTATGGATCATGGAATTACAAAATAATATGTTACACATTTGATGAACTTTTGAAAGTACAATTCTTCTCTTTATCTAAAAATTAGTGAAATTGAGAAAGGCTAATTTGAAGATCAAAAAGAAAGCATCAATTTTTTTTCACAATACGTGATCTTGAGGATTAAACCAAATAAGAGACTAATGGGAATTTTCTATGTCAATGCCACCTCAATGGTGTGTCTTTGCTATTTGCAAAATCACCATGAGCGATTTTATTCTTTCCAGCTCTGAAATAAAGTTTGTTGTTGATATGGAAAAGTGTGTGTAGTGGAAAGGGTGGGTAATATAGGAATCCCTTATATTTTTTATGTAACATTTATGTAACTAAAGCTTCCTTAAAAATAAAAATTAAGAAAATAAAGGTTTTATAGTCATTAAGTTGTACTTTTTAAAAATACAATTGTATTGAAGTATATCATTCATATATGAGCATACATAAACAATAGGTTTATAGTATATTAAGTTGTACTTTTAATAATAAAAGTTGTAGAAAATAACTTACAAAACTGGTTTTATGACAAATCTTTTTTTGCTATGTCTTTATTCATGAGACTTCAATGTAACAACATTTTTGAAGACAATTTTATTCACATACTATACAACCCGTTCAAAATGTACAATAAATGGTTCTCAGTATAATCACAGACTTAGTTATTCAGCATCACAAGTAATTTTAGAACATTTTTATTATTTCAAAAATAAATATCTTATACACCTATACCCCTTATAATTGACTCAGCATTTGTATAGTACCTTTTATTACAACTGATGAAAAATATTACAATATAACTGTTAACTATAGCCCATAGTTTGCATCAGTTGTATTTTCCCCACATACCAACCTACTATTAACACCCTGTAATTGTGACATATATATGTTTGATTTCATTGAAGACTATTCTTATATTTGTACTATTAACCACAGGCATCATCCACAACCAGAATCACTGTTATACAGTCCCAAGTTCATCCTCCAGCTTTCCTTCTATTGACATATATAACCCTAAACTTCCCCTTTCAATAACAATCATATCCATAAATACACTCACAATAATGTGCTTCCATCACCTCTATCCATTTCCAAACATTTACAATCAGTCTTATTAAAAATTCTGCCCACTTTAAGCATCAGCTCTCCATTCTCTACACTCATTCTAACTCCTGGTAATCTACACTCTAGATTTTAACTCCATGAGTTGGCTCATTATAATTACTTCATATTAGTGAGACCATATATTATTTGCCCTTTTATTTCCTGATTTACTTCACCAAACATAGTATCTTCAAGATTCATTCTCTTGTCACTTGCATCAATACTTCACCCCTCCTTAGAACTGAATAATATTCCATTGTATGTACATACCACATTTTGCTTATCCATTCATTGATGAACATTTGGGTTGTTTCCATCTTTTGGTAATTGTGAATAAGGCTGCTTCAAACGTCAGTGCACAAAGTTCTGTTCATGCACAAAGTTCTTCCACTTCTTCTGAATATATACCTAGTAGCAGAATTGCCTGATATAATTTGCTTCCTGAGGAAATGCCAAACTATTTTCCACAACACCTGCACCATTATACATTCCCATCAGCAGTGAGTACGTGATCGTATTTCTCTAAAACCCCTATAAAAACTTGTAGTTTTCTGTTTTTGTTTTTTTTTTTTTTAATAGTGGCCACTCTAGTATGTGGGAAACAATATCTCATTGTGGTTTTCACTTGCATTTCCTTAATAGCTAGTTATGTTAAGCACCTTTTCATCTATTTTTTAGCCTTTTGCATTTCCTCTTTGGAAAAGTGTCTATTCAAGTCTTTTGTCCATTTCTTAACTGGGTTGTTTGTCTTTTCATTGTTGATTTATAGTATTTCTTTATATATTCTGAAAGTTAAACCCTTATCAGACATGTGGCTTCCAAAATATTTTTCCCCTTGAATAGGCTGTCTTTTCACTTTCTTGAAAAAGTCCTTTGAAGCATAGATGTTTTTAATTTTGAGGAGGTCCTAATTATCTGTTTTTCTTCCATTGCTTCTGCTCTGGGTGTAAAGTCTAAGAAAGCCCTGCCCACCACAAGATCTTGAAGATGCTTCCCTACATTTTCCACTAGGGGTTTTTGGGTCTTGGATCTATATTTAGGTCTTTGGTCCATTTTGAGTTAATTTCTGTATAAGGTTTGAGATGGGGGTTCTCTTTTAATTTTTTAAATATTGATAGCCAGTTCTCCCAGCACCATTTGTTGAAGAGACTGTTCTGTCCTAAATCAGTGGCTTTGTTAGCCTTTTCAAAAATCAATTGAACACAAATATGAGGGTTAATTTCTGAATGCTCAATTAGATTCCATCATTCCACATATCTATTGTAGCATGGTGCTTTAACCACTGTAGCTTTGTAATACACTTTAAGCTCAGGAAGTGTGAGTCCTCCAAACTTCTTTTTCAAGATGTTTTGGGCTATTAGGGGCCCCTTTTTCATTTCAAAATTTTGATAATAGACTTGCTGCTTCTACAAAGTAGGTTGTTGGAATTTTGATTGGGATTGCATTGAATCAGTAAATCAAATAGCATAGAATGGACATCTTAATTATATTTATTCTTCCAATCCATGAATAGGGGAAGTAATTCATTTATTTAGATCTTCTTTAATTTCTTTAAGCAATGTTTTGTACTTTTCTGTGTAATAATAAATTTATTATTTAAATGTATTCCTAGATATTTTATTCTTTTATTTACTAATTTAAATGGAATTGGTTTCTTGATCTCCTCCTCATATAATCTATTAGTAGTGTATAGAAACACTACTGATTTGCATATTGATCTTGTATCCTGCCACTTTGCTGAATCCATTTAGTTGCTGTACAAACTTTGTTGTAGATTTTTCAGGACTTTTTAAATATAGGATCCTTTCATCTGTAAATAGTGAAAGTTTTACTTCTTTTCTGATTTAGATGCCATGCATTTATTTTTCTTTCCTAATTACTCTAGCTAGAACTACTAGCACAATGTTCAATAACAATGGTGACAATGGATCTCGTTATTTTGTTCCATATCTTAGAGGGAAAGCTTTCAGTCTTACCCCATTGAGTATATTAGCTGTATGTTTTTCATACATATTCTATCATGTTGAGGATGTTTCTTTCTATTCCTATCTTTTGGAGAATTTTTATCAAGGAAGGACCCTGGATTTGGTCAAGTGTCTTTTCTGCATCAATTGAGATGATCATGTGGTTTTAACCCTTCAATGTGTGAATGTGATATATTACATTAATTGATTTTCTTCTGTTGACCCACCCTTCCATATCTAGGATAAAACCCACTTAATCATGGTGTATAATTCTTTTAGTGTGTTGTTAGATTTGATTTGCAAATATTTTGTTCAGGATGTTTGCAACTAAATTCATTAGATAAACTGATATGTAATTTTCTTATCTATTGATATCTTTATATGAATTTGGTTTGGGGGTAATGTTGATGTCATAGAATGAGTTAGGTAGTGTTCCAACCTCTTCAATTTTTTGGAAGGATTTGAGCAGGATTGGTATTAATTTTTTTTTTTGAATAATTAAGAGAAATCACATCTGAAGTCATCTGGTCCTGGGCTTTTTTTATTGTTGGGAAATTTTTTAGAACTAATTCAATCATTCTACTTGTGATTGGGTTGTTAAATTCTTCTATTCCCAAGGCAGTGGTGGATTTTTGTTTTCTTTTTGAGCTTCTAGGGATTTGCACATTTCATCTAGGTTGTATAATTTGTTGGCATACAGTTGTTCATAGTTTTTATGATCTTTTATATATCTGTGGGGTCAGCAGCAATGCCCCACTACTTCTGATAATATTTATTTGCATTTTCTCTTTTTTTCTTTGTCAATTTACCTAATGGTTTGTCAATTTTATTGTTCTTTCAAAGAAGTAACTTTTGGATTTGAAGAGCCTATTATTTTTTTTCTCTATTGTTTTATATTCTCAATTTCATTAATTTTTTCTCTAATATTTATTATTTGCACCTTTCTGCTTGATTTGGGGTTTGTTTGCTCTTTTTTTTTTTTCCTGGTTCCTAGAAGTAGGCTGGTAAGTCTTGGATTTTACCTTTCTTTTCTTAATATATGCATTTAGTGCTATAAACTTCACTCCCATCACTCTTGGTTTTATCACACAGGTTTTGATATATAATGTTTTCATTTTTTTTCACCTCAAGTTATTTATTGATTTCTCTTGCAATTTCTTTTTGTCTTGCTGATTAACATCTTATCAAAATATAGGATTCTTTCATCTGCAAATAGTGTAAGTTTTACTTCTTCCTTTCCGATTTGGATGCCTTTTATTTTTTTTCTTTTGTTTAACCTCCATATATTTGAGAATTTTCTTCAACTCCAGTTAATGATTTCCAGCTTCATTTTTTTATGATCACAGACAGTGCTTTGTACTTATCAATTGTCAATCTTTTAAATTTATTGAGATCTATTTTGTGACACAACCTGGGGGCTATCCTGAAGACTGATCCATGAGCATTGTGGTGTATGTATATCAGGCTGATCTGATTTGCAATGTTCTGTATATACCTGTTAAGTCTAGATCATTTATCATATTATTCAATTTCTCAGCTTCCTTAATGATCCTCTGTCTGGATGTTTTATATATTGATAAGAGTGGTGTATTGAAGTCTCTATTAGTGTAGATAAGTCTATTTCTTCAGTTTTGTCAGTGTGAACCTCATGTATTTGAGGGACCCTGCTTAGGTGGATATTTATTATTGCTATTTCTTCTTGGTATATTGCCCCTTTTATTAATATTGTATGCTCTTCTTTGTCTCTTTTAAAGGTTTTGCATTTAAAGTCTATTATGTTTGATATTAGCATAGCTAACCCAGCTCTTTTCTGGATACTGTTTGTGTGAAATATTTTTTCCATCCTTTCACTTTCAACCTATTGACATCTTTAGGTCTAAGATGAGTTCCTTGTGACAGCATATAGATGACTAGTTTTTTAAATCAATCCTGTAGGTCTATTTATTTTGATTGAGGAGTTTAATCCATTAATATTCAATATTATTACTGTAAATGCACTTACTTCATCAACTTTATCTTTGGCTTTCATTTGTCATATTGTGTTTTTTTAATCACTTTTTAAAACCATTTTAGTTACTTTTACTGATCATCTTCATTTCTATAATCTCCTCCAACACTCTCTCTCCTGTTTCTTTCTTTTTTTTTTTTTTTTTTCCTTTTAACCTGCAAACCCTTTAGTATTTCCTGTAGGGCAGGTCTCTTTTTAATGAACTGTTTGTTTTTGTTTATCTGTGAATATTTTAAAATCACTCTCCTTTCTGAAGAAAAGTTTTGCCAAATAAAGAAATCATGGCTGGCAGTTTTTCACTTTTGGTATCCTAAACATATCATACTACTTCCTTTTCACCTCCATGATTTCTGATGAGACAACAGAACTTAGACTCTTGAGCATCCCTTGTTTGTCATGAATCACTTTTGCCTTGCTGGTTTCAGAATTTTCTCTTTATCTTTGGCATTCTGATTAGTATGTGTCTTGGAGTATATCGATGCAAACTTATTCTGTTTGCTGTAAATTGCGCTTCTTAGACATGGATAGATATGTCTTTCATAAAAGATAAAAACTATATGGCCATTTTTTCCTAAATATTTTTCTTTCTGCCCCTTTTATCTTTTCATCTTCTATTGGGATACACATAGCATGTATGTTTGTTCACTTCATGCTATCATTCAATTCACTGATGGCATGTTACAATTTTTCCATTCTTTTTTCCATCTGTTCTTCTGTCTGTTCAATTTCAAATGTCCTGTCTTTTGCTGATCCTTTCTTCGGCCAGTTCAGATCTGCTTTTGTATACCTCTAATATATTTTTCATCTCATCTGTTTTGTCTTTCTTTCCATTAAGTTATGTTATTTTTCTTTGCATTCATTTAAATTCTTCTTCATGTTCACCCAGTGTCATCTTTACCTATATTTCCATTCATCTCCTTCAATTGATTTAGGAGATATGTTTGAATATCATTGATTATTTGTCCCAAATGTGGTGTCTTGTTTGAAGTTTTAATTTGTTCCATTGATTGGGCCATATCTTCCTGTTTCTTAGTATGGCTTGTAATATTTTGCTGGTATCTAGGCAGCTGATTTTCTTCATGACTTTATTCTGGGGGTCAGTTTCTCTCTCTTGCCTAGGGCTTTCTCATTGATTAATTTTGTGTTAAAGCACTTTTCTTCCACTTGGTTAAATTTATTCTAGACCTTTAGAATAGCTCACATTTAACTGATTAGATTTTTTCATCAAGTTGTCTCATTTTTGTCCTAGATATATGGTACAATTTTTGATATTTCACTATCTGTGCAATAGCTTCTACACAAGGAGCCTCCATGGGGAGGGTACAAGTGGTGGCCAGGCCAGTGGGCTCAGCAGGGCAAATAAGTGTTTATGGAGTTAGCATGGCCAGTGGCTGCCCAGCACCTACATGCTTGTCCTCATCCACAGTGCACCTGAGGATAAAGAAGCCATGCCCATGCTGCCCACTGTTGCATCAGCCACTGCTAGTGTCCTGGTTGCCCGCAGCTGCATCTCACACATGCATGTTGCCTGCCAACACCTCTGCTGCCTTAGAGCTGCAGGGGGCCCAGGTGGGAGCAGGAGTCAAAAAGCACAGATTTTTGGGGGGGATTATTCCTTCCTAGTATCCAATCACATGAATTTATTAGATCCATTATGAAACTCCCAACAATATATTGATGTAACATGCTGATGAGGCAAGTCAGAAAAGGGAATTGAGAAAAGGGAAAATGGGGGTGGGTGGGTGGGGCAGTAAATCACAACATCTCAGAGCAAACAAATAGCAGTATAGGCAGCCAGACTTGAGCTATTGTATATGAAACTCAGAAAATAGTTGATAATATCGTATTCTGCCCAATAAGAAAGGGAAGGAGAGAACACACTGGCCTTAACCTTTTCCTTACCAATGGAAGCCATAAGGCAAGAAGACCCTCCCATTTCATCCCTAATTAAACCCCGGCCCCAAGTTACTGGGCATGTTTCTTCACTGGTAAGAGCGTCAGTACTCACTTCTCTAGTATGTACTTTCACTTCTTTCACTTTGCAATAAACTCTCTGCTTGCATGCTTAATTTATTGTGAGTCCATGAATTCTTTCTCACGATGTGGCCAAGAACCTGGAAATCACATCTGGTAACATCTTTTGGTGAGCCAGTCAGCCAGGAGGTAACATTCTCTGCCACCTGAGAAACACTTGTGAGTCTACGTTTTTACTCAGAGCCTGTTTGTGCCTTCTTTTGTCTGTCCACCATTTCAAACAGGTTTCTGGTTTGGCTCACATAAGACATAATCTCGTTCTACTCAGAGGTCTCCAGATTCCTCCTCAGAGGTGGCAGAGGCTAGCATTGTGCTGTGCAGTTTCACAGAGACTCTGTGCAGTGGGTGAAAACATCCATGAGACCTGACTAGGGACATCCCCCAAGTCAAGTAGAAGTCCACTGGGAGCCCACCAGACCTGCTGTATTCTTTTCTTGTCTATCCCCTCCCTGTTCATGACTAACTGGTCACAGTGCCTACTCTTTTCCTGCTCTTTTTCCCATTTCTTCAGGGATTTCTCTCTTCTCTACTTATGCCTCCATTCAGAACATGACTATTATCACCTCTGGTGTCTTCTCCAGCCACCGCAAAACTCTGCTCAGAACTCTTTTGGGAATTATTGTGTCTACTTTGGCCTTTTAACTGGCAGAAACAGTATTTTGTAGCCGGGCCCAGTCTGGCCCCTTGAGGAACTGCCATCCATTGTCATGCCCACTTCTCTGTTCTCTCCCTAGTAGTCTATCCCTAGTAGTCTGATCCCTTCTTCTCCATTATGTTGCCTGTTAGGAGGCTCCCTGGCTCTCCACTTATATTGTCTTTTCTTCTTGGCTACTAGGCATCTGGTTTGGCTCCAGACTATGGTCTCTCACTAAGACTTTTAATCATGTCCCAAATCTCCAAGCCCTGTTCCTATGGGCACTCATTAATATCCTCCCCAGATCACTCCCTAAGTCCTTCAAGACCATCAGAGATAAGAAAAAGTCCCTAGCCAGTCCCTTTTCTAAGGAAAAGGCTAATCAAATACATTCCTTAGTGTGGGATACAAGAGTTAAAGGACAAGCCCTCCAGGTCCCCTAAGTTTCAATATCTTACCACACCAACTAACACTACACCCATAGAAAACATTATCCCCTCAAAGAGGAAGCTGTCAAAGGCCTCCTACTCATGATTAAAAAGTTTCTGAAGACTGGCTTCCTGGTTCCCTGCCAATCCTCTTGTAACATTCCAATCCTCCCAGTGAAAAAAACAAATGGCACTTACTCATTGCTTCAAGACCTAAGAGTAATTAATAACTTTGTCATACCAATCCATCCAGTATTACCCAACACCTCTATTTTGATAAACCAAGTCCCTGAAACCACAGCCTGGTTTACTGTTTTTGACTTAATGTCAAAAACATTAATTTCCTTTTCTACATTCCACTCTACCTAAACTCCCAATCCCTTTTTGTCTTCAAATGGTAGGAGTCCATCCATAAATCCCCAATCCAGTTTATGTAGACTTGGCTTCCACAAGGATTCCAGGATAGTCCTCCCATCTTTGGTAATGCTCTAGCTCAAGACCTGGCTGATCTCTACCTGTCTCAGAGTTCTCTGCTACAATTTGTGGATCATCTGTTACTCTGTAGCCCAAAAAAAGAAATCTCTGATGTAGCACCATCTTGGTCCTCAATTTCCTGGCCAACAGGGGCTACCAGGTATTGACATGCAAAGCCCAGATTTCTCAGCAAAAACTCTCTTCCTTAAGGATTCTTCTCAACACAGGGGAAAGATCACTCTCCCCAGAAAGGATTCAGGCCATCATTAACATACCCCAGCCCCAAACAAAGAAACAACTGTGAGCTTTCCTGGGAATGGCTGGGTACAGCAGATAATGGATTACCAGCAAAATGGCGTGGCCTCTATACAGTGCTACTGCAGGGGCTACCAACCAACCCTCAGAATAGAGGATGAGCCAGGAAACTGCCTTCCATGTCATAAAACCTACTCTGAGCAAGCCTTTCTTTTTGTATGTAAAAATTTCCTCCTTAATCACAACCAAAATTTACCTCTACCTAAAGTTAAACTCAAAGACCCTGTTAACAAACCACACTCCCAACTATAGCCTAAGTGGAAAGCACCACACTCTGTAATTCTTGTTACTCCTACAGAAATTAAAGTGGAAGGAATTGCCAGCTGGGTGCACTTATTCAAGTGAAGCCCACCATCCAAAAAAGTGTCAACTCACCAGAAACACCTGAAGGAATTTTAAGTGTCTGCCACTGGAAGGCCTGAGGTACCTCTTTGAAAAACAAAGGTAAACAGTGCTTGTGTCAAATCCAGTTCATGGTTCATGAACAGTGTAACTCCATTGGGTGGGGATGGGGGAGTTGCTTTTTGGTCTTAGCCATGATCTTAATCACCACTGTACTGTACCTGCTCTACTTCCCCTAACTGTAGACCTAATGAAGCTTCATGTAGTCTGCTGCATAGTCCTATTGCTAGGAGTACGGCAAATCAAACACCCTTTTAAAAACCTTGTCCAAAAAGCCACCAACTTAGCAATTAAATCTTCATGTTAGCTTTGTGCATCTCAACCAGAAACATCCTTGGCTTGGCCCAGCTGTTCCTAAGCACTGGTATATTAGCCAGCCAAAGGGGTGCCGATGTAAAATACCAGAAATTGGTTGGTTTTTATAAAGGGTATTTATTTGGGGTAGAAGTCCACAGTTACCAGGCCATAAAGCATAAGTTATTTCCCTCACCAAAATCTATTGCCATATGTTGGAGTGAGACGGCTGCCGAATTTTGCAAGGGTTCAGTCTTCTTGGGTTCCTCTCTTCGTGGAGCTCTGTTTCTCTCTGGGCTCAGCTCCTGTGGTTCCTCCACAAGGCCAGCTGTAGACTATCAGGTTGATGGCTCATCTCTATCCTGGGGCCTTGTCTTCTTCCTTATGACCAAGCTCCTCCGTCTGCTTGCCTCCCCAGGCTCCAGCTTCAAAACTCCAAAATGAGAACTCCAACTCAAAAACTACTCTAACTCTGTCCTTTGCAATGTCTTTTTTCTTTGAGACCCCACCCACCAAGGGTGAGGCTCAACATCCTACTGACGTGGCCCAGTCAATGCCCTAATCATAACTCAATCATGCCCAGATTAGCAGACCAGTTTACAAACATAATACAATATCTACTTTTTGGAATTCATAACTTCATCAAACTGCCAAACTGCTAAAACTGGGCAACTGCTAACCTTACAGTCTGCCACACTACCACAATGTCATCTAGTGCACAGGCAGGATACCAACAACACATCAGCCAGCTTCTCACAAAATTCCAAGCTAGCAGCATCACCTTAAAACCTATCTCCTCTACTCTATAGGACCTCTATACACCTTAGTTCTCATACCTAACAGCACCTTCTCAATCGGCATCTGCTCCAATGTCTCCTAACATTCTTCTTCCCCTCCTTTCCTGGACCAACTTAATTTTTCCTCCTGCACAAGTAACTTCTGGATAGCCTCTCAGCCAGTGAAACTCTTAGGTATGCTGGCCACTTGTCCCCAAGTCTGGAGATCTGACATATACTTAATCTGGGACCACAGCAATACCATAATGCTCACTAGTACCAAAGATCCACTCAAAGCTCAGTGGCCTAAAGGAAAAATAGTAAGGTACTCAAACACTGTCCAGTACTCTTGGATACTTCTTGCCAGCTCTTGTGATTCCATACTTCTAAGCTCCACCAATGCCACCCAAAATACTCCACCAAAGATGCTGTGGGCATGTCATAAACTAGATCCCTATGGTCTAGGGAGAGAAACCAATCTTGTCCAGGACACCCAGGGAAGCATCTTGTTTCATAACCCAGGACCTAATACGGGTATATTAATACTGTCTGCTAGCAGGTTAACTAGCGAGCTGATAACCATAAGTTCTGGACAGGAATCCAGCTCACCAATAGCCAATCTCACATTTGTTGCTACTTTAAACTATCAAGATGGAATTTTCTTTCTTTGTTGAGACAAGGCTTACTTCTCCTTATTGCCCCTCTGGATAGGCTTGTGCTCATTAGTGTACATCATCCCTTCCATATAGTATGTTCCTGGAGAGCTTACCCTCCAATTTCCAATATTTTCTAACCATACAATAACTAAAAAGTCAGCATCTCTCTTCATTCCCCTCCCCTCCTAATGGTCCTAGGCATCACTGTCACCATAGTTACTGGGATTAGTACTTTATACTTAACCCAGCAGGTCTAACACAATCTATCCTTAGAACTAGCCAACAGCATAGAAAAAAGTAGCTGTGCCTTAGAAACCCATAGACAACAAATAAACTCCCTTGCTGCTGTGTGTTGCAAAACCACAGAACCCTAACCATATTCATGGTGGCACAAAGAGGAATTTGCCTGTTCCTCAAAGAATGCTGTCTCTGTGTAATCATTCCATAACAGTTCTAGACAGCATTCAAAATCTACAAGATCAAGCTCATCAGCTTTGGGAAGTTGTGGCCTCTGGAGGTATCTGGACTTTCTCACTCCCATGGTGCAGTCTGTCATGACTGACCCCTTTATTAGGGTCACTTGCCACCTTCTCTTTTATCCTTTTAGTTAGGACCATGTGTCTTCAAAACTCTAATTTATCTCTTCCAGATTACAAGGCTTCCACGAAAAGCTAATGTTTCTGTGTGAGTTCTAGCCAGTGCCCACCACTACCTGGGGAACTCTCCTTAACCCCAATAGAACAGCCAGAGAGGCTGTAAGGCAGGGACTACTGCCCCTAACCAGGAAGGAGCAATTACAGAAGAAGAGACCTCTCCCCCTCAGCTTCCCTTAAGAATAAGGTTTAAAACTATCTGAATGGAAGTTGAGGTAGGTCATGATAGGGAACTGGAAAAGGGTGGGGCAGTGAGCATAACTTCTCAAGGGCAAAAAAAATCACTGTAGGCAGCCAGAAATGAACTATGGAAAGTAGCCAAACTTGAGCTATTATCGGCAGTAAGGTCTGAGCTATGATGGGCAGCCAAGCCTGAGCTATTGTGTATGAAACTCAAAAAATAATTGATAACATCTTATTCTGCCCGATCAGAGAGGACAGAACACATTGGCCCTAACCCTTCCTTACCAATTGAAGCCATAAAACAAGGAGACCTTCCCATTTCATCCCTATGTAAAACCCGGCTCCAAGTCACTGGATATTCCTCTTCACTAGTAAGAGCACCTGTACTCACAGTTTGTATTTTTACTTCTTTCACTTTGCAATATAATCTTTTGTCCTTGAGTTCTTTCTCACGATGTGACCAAGAACCTGGAAACCACATCTGGTGACAGTGATATTATTGAATACATATTTAAGGCTCTGGAAATAAATGTATAGCATAAAAGTAACTTAAAACTCGCTACAATGTAAAGATTGACTAAGTTCTCAAAAGCTAACCGGCCTTTGAGGGTTCCTATAATGTTAGAGCCTCAGCCAGTGTCTATTACTGCCTTTATCCTCTATGAGAAATGGCCTTGCATCTATTATCATTCCTAAGTTTACACTAAATGAACATATCCCTGAGAAATGATCTCAACCACCTCTTATCATACATGCTTCAGGTTTATTTATTCTGATTTTAAAATTTTTGTTCTAAGTTTTTTTTTTTTTTTTTTACTTTAAGAAGCAGTTACAGAAGAAGAGACCTCTCACCCTCAGCATCCCTTAAGAATAAGGGTTAAAACCATTGAAATTTCTGTCAATGAAACTTAAAAATTTCCCAGCAGGGTTGCTAATCCTATAACTCCACCAGATCAATCCCATCAGAACAAAATAATCAAAGAGTTAATTCTTAAGTATGACTTTGTGACCCAATCTAATAATTATCAGGACCTCAATTTCTAATCAATTATGCGCAGAAGTCCCATACATCTCTAATGGAACAAGCACAAATTTGATAGCAAAGTGTGGCTTAAACATATACTCAAAATTCCTCTAAAAACAACAACAAACAAATACACTTTAAGACACATAATTTGAAACCACACCATCTTAAAATTGACTTTCCTGATTATATCTTTTGAGATACTTTTTTTCCAGGAAAAAGAAAAAAACTACTTCACAAATATTTCTAAATATCTGTTAATTACAATAATTTCAATATTCCATGTTAATTTTTAAGGGCTTCTACCAATCAAAGTTTCAAATTATTAAGGCAATGTTTCAATCAAGTAAGTTCCCTAGTGTATCAGTTTAACTGTTGTTCAGATTAAACAATATGATCTTCCTGTGTGAAAGGAAGAGGTATGCACTTATGCCTAACTCTCTGCAACCCACAAAATATCAAATATCCTCTTCCTACTTTCTTAGTAAATGAAGAAATGCTATTAATTTAACATTTATAGCTTTATTATTACTTTAGTTGGCCTAAGGATAGATAAAATTTATTGATACCCAATCATAGAATTGTTCATGCATTCTGACATTAACCAAATGAATAAGAAAACTGCTTCCTTAAACCCTGTCATTAGTAACACAACCAAAGCCTAATTGCTGTAATAGGTGCTTTCTAAAACCTTCTTACTTTGAAACTGCACATTTCCATAGCAAGTATTCTTCCTTACTGTAATAAGTAATAAAACCAAGTTGTTCCACCACAGGTGTTCCTGGTGGTCTTTGACAAAGAACATTGACAATTACTAGGTTAGAAGATTTAGTTGAGAGGATAAAATACAGGTAAGGATACAAGAACAATTGCATCACAATGATGGAATCTACAAGGTAGTTTGCAATTAAATGCTAGAATATAACTTTTAAAAAGCACATCATAAGTAAAAAAATCCATCATCTGGATCATTAAAGATGAGGGAAGAATCAGTGAACATGATGATAATCAAATAGTAATGAATGAAACAGAAAAGAAAAACTGGCAAAAAATAAAGTGAGTGGTAAAAAGTATCTAAGAACTGTGGCATAAAATAAAAAAAAGTACAATATACATATAGTTATAAAACTATAAAAATAGAAAGTGAGTGCATAAGAAGAAATATTTCAGATTATAATGACAATGCTTTTCTGAAAATAAGGAAAGACATCAAATCTCAGTTCCATGAATATTAAAAGACATCAGGAAGGTAGAAAAGAAATAACAAATCAACCAATAGACAAAACACATCTAGATTCTTTGGTCTCATAGATTAAGAATAAAGATAAATAGAAAATTGTGAAGGAAGTCAGAGGGTAGTTATTATCACAAACAGAAGAAAGAAACCTGAGAATTATAACAGAAGTTATCAAAAATTATACAAGACAGTGAAAACTGGAGAGGCCTGATTCAAATACTGAAAGATAACTGTCTACAGAATTCAATACACACTTAAATAGCTTTAATATATAAAAACAAAATAAATACTATTTTAGGAAAATTACAGCACTCATGCACATAAACAGAAATAATTTATAGCCAGCAGACTTGTGCTTCAAATATATTTCAAGCAGAAGGAATATGACAAAAGAAGGAACACTGAGTCTAATAAAAAAAAAATTGTAAATCAGAAGGTAAATATATCAAATAGTGGGTTTTAAACAATATTTGTTTTAAAATAATTATCTAAAGGAAAAGTACACTGATGAAGTATGAGACCCGTCACATTTACAAGTAAAATGTATCACAATAATATCATAGAGAATGGGAAAGTTGAATTGGATCTTTTCTTCTCAAAGATTAATAATCCCTAGGCTACCACTGTGAAAAAAATGTCAAAATTGCCAATATAAGGAATGAAAAAAGTAATAGCACTATAGTTCCCAACAAATAGTAAAAAGATAGTATTAAAATGTTATAAACATCTTATTATTAAATTTCATAATTTAGATGAAAAATATAATTCCTTAAAGATGCTCACACCAGAAAAGAATAGAACAGCTCTGTATCTATTCAATAAATTGAATTTGTCCTTAAAAACCGTCCACACAAAAATAAAATGGAATTATTTTCCCAATGCAAAAATCTTACATTTCCCTCAGACTGGGTAGTGGACAGAGTGCTATGTGAAACCTCTTAAGACCTGCAGAAGAGGACAACATATTGGGAGATATGGAGCAACAGCATAGAAGACACCTGGGTCCCAGGATTTCCTTATATAAAAAGCTACCCACAAAGCTTGGTCATTGAAAGTGATAATACTTGCCCCACAGTTGAGACACTCTGTTTCTGAATTGCTTTCTTATACCCAGGCAGCCTATGCTTCACTAATATATGTCTGTCCCAATCATCACCAGAAAAATTTTTCCTTTCTTTACCAAGTTTTGTCTTTCTGTAAATTGGACTATACATGTATGTTTGAAAACAGTTTAGCTGCTATTACCAAAGTCATACTGTCTCCTCTCAACATCTCTATACAATGCTTGCTCACAATTTACAATGTTCAATAACCTGTTATTTTAGTTAATTAAAAAAATATAATAAAGCTGTGGTCTATTTTTCAAGTCCAATAAGAGAAAAATATTTTGTAGGAAAACAGTCATATCATAGTGATGATTAAGAATGTGAACTCTAAAGTCAGACAGTATGGATTCAAATGTTGTACATGCATTTGAAGGAATACAACTCAGCAATAAATAAAAACTACTGATTCATTCAAGTACATGGATGGATGTCAAATACATTATATTTGAGGGTATAAATCTGTTTACTGACCATAAACAAATTCTGAAATCATTCTGTGCCCCAGTTTGATCATCTCTAAAATTTAGCCTTTCAAATAGATTTATTAAGGCACTCTTCTAGGTCCTGGGGATACAGAATTGAGCCTAATTGGAAATAATGTTGTGCTCATAGAGCTTTCATAGTGAAGGAAAACAGAGAGGAAACAAAAGACATTAACAAAGTTTATAGAATATTAAATGGGGTAACTGTTATGGAAAACCAATGCAACCAGGCTGAGTGATAAGACAGCTGTGATTTAAAATAGATTGGTAAGGAAAGGTCTTCTGAGTAAGAGGGTGAAATATTCCAGGCAATTATCTGGCGTAAGGGAATTTCATGAAGAAGACAAATAGAAAAAGTTCAGGAATCATCAGGACTAATATGTACAGTGAAGTGTGAGGAGGTCTATGTGGCTTCTCCAAAGTGAGCATGAAGACTCAATAATACAGCATCAGTTCATAGAAGTAAGGAGGAGGGACAAGATCATGTTGGATATGGAGGCTTCTGTAAAAGATTTGAATTTTACTCTTACTGTGATGGGAAGTCATGCAGTTTTTTTGAAGATAAGTGACATGTTCCAACTTCCTTTTTAACAGCAACACTCTAGGTCCTTCAATGACATTGGACTCACAGGGGATAATGAAGAAAACAGGAAGACAATCTAGAAGGAGGTAGCAATAATTTAAGACTGAGGTGATGTTTATTTGGCCAAGGTGGTAGCAGAGAACATGTTGAGAAAGAGTTACACTCCAAATTTATTCTGTACATAGAAACAATAGGATATGCTGATGAATTGAGTAAGAGATATGTGACATATAGAAAATGCCATGATGACTCTTAAGCCTTTCCTGAACAAGTAAAAGGAGGGCTTCCCATTACCTGAGATTTTATTTTAGATAGTCCAAAACCTGCCTGACAGTTATCTTTTGAAGATAAACTATGTTAATTATAGATCTAAAGCCCTTTGAATATTGCCTGGTACTCAGTAGGTGCTTAATAAATATAATCTACTTTTACATTTATTATGTTACATCAATCATTTGCCAATAAGAACTAATGTTCATATTTTATTATGTTCTATTCCATTTTATTTTATTTAACATTATTTAAAGATTTCTACTTTTACAATACAAATAATTTTGACATACCAACATGAACAAAAGGATTTTGTCTTAAAAACACTTCAGACCAAATTTATACTAAACATGAAATGAACTGACATGAATTGGGATAAAAGAGATACAGTGCAAATAGTCTAGTGTTATCATATTGTCCAAACTTTAAATTACATTTATTAGTTATATAACCAGAAAAACTGAGAGCAGGGACAAAAACAGACATCTGCACACCAATGCTCATAGTGACATTATTCACAAATGCCAAAAGAAGAAAATAACCCAGTTATCAATCAACTGATGAATGGATAAACAAATTGTGGTATATGAACACAATTTATTCAGAAAGAATAATATTCAGCTGTAAGTTGAAATGAAGTTGTGAAGCATGTGAAAACTTGAATGAACCTGAATGGCATTATATTGACTGAAGAAAGCCAGAAACAAAAGGAAAATATTGTATGATTTTGCTATTATGAACTGAATAAAATTAGTAAACCCATGGAGTTAATAGCTAGAATTTAAGTCACCAGAAAATAGAATGAGGTTAGGGAATGGAAAGATGAGTTTAATTTGTGCACAAATGATAAAAATTTGTTTGTATAGTTGGAAATGTATAGTAATGTGAAACCACACCATAATGTTTGTAATTAGCAGTGCTAATATATGGGTATGGTTGTGGTTGAAAGGGAAAGTCTAAGATCATATATATCATGAGAAGGAAAGCTAAAAAATGAAACATGGGACTGTATAGCATAGCAAGCCATCCTGTGAAAAATGAGTATTATTAGTAGTGCATATATAAGAATGTTATAAACAAGGAGAAGACCAGTGCTAAGGCCCTGTGTAGTTTAAAGATTAGCAGGAGGTCTGTCTAACAAGAGTGACATTCTGTTGTGTGGGGTGGAAGTTAATAAATCAACCTAGTTCATGTATGTTGATGATGATAATTGTCATGGAGCAAAACTAAGTGAAGGGGTTAAATAGAGACATTTGGGCATGCTGTCTTAAAAAAAGGATCTTCAGCGCAGTATTCAGGGGCAAGGTCATATTTGAACAACTTAAAAGAAGTGAATACAAATACCTGGAGGAAATGAGGTTCAGACAAATGGCATTGTTAAAACAATGTTTTGCAAAATTACTTTGTGTGCTTTTTATGTTAGTGATTTCCATTACTTTATTTTATTAAAAAATGGGAAAAATGGAATATATTGAATTTTGTA
>JAKSZT010054437.1:923704-940387 GCA_026826555.1 Tolypeutes matacus | reverse complement strand
TTTATTGTTCATAAATTGAAAAATACAAATTCTAAACCAAGAAGCAATTGTAGAAAGCCATTCAAGACAAACACACAATGATAGAATGAATGGCTTACAGTGAGTTTAAAGATTGGATACAACACATGAGTTAGGTTAGGTCTCAGCCACTTTGCCATACCTGACTGCAGGGGAGAATAAGAAATAGTCTAGCCATGTGTCCAGGAGACAGAGCCAAAGGATTTGGCGATCAGACAGCCTGCCTCTCCTATACAGTGCATGTCAGTTTTGTGTGACTTGAACAAAACACTTTATCAGCATTACCCTAAACTGTCCATCTAATCACTACTAAAAATACTGAAATATTAAAGATATATATACATTTTGTAATTATTTTCCTCTGATAAAATCTTCAATATATCTGTTGACATGGATTGTGCTTAATTTCATTTAAAATTCAGACCACTATTTGAGAACTTAAAATATAGTAATATATGAGGGCAAATAACAATCATACTCTATCATATTAAATCTGATTAAATTATCTTTCTCAATCCTTATCATATGTATAAGCAGCATAAAGTCATAAGTAAGTAAGATGTCAGGAGTCTAAAATCCTTGTACATTGATAGTGGAAAGTATATTGATAAAAGTAATCTTAAAAGTATCCATTAGAATTTAAATTTGTGTATTTGTCTGGAATTGTGAATCCACTCCTAGATATATTTTCACAGAGATGCTCAATCATAGATCAGCATAGGGACATGCACAAAGTTGTTAATTGTGGTGACAGCAACTAACCAGATTTTTCTTACTAAACATCTGCTTAGTTAATTGTGGTGTTAGCAACTAACCAGATGTTTCTTACTAAAGAAAATACATTTATTAAGTGGCAGGAGATACGGATTATAGTAATTATAATAATGTTACTATAATATTAGTGGATAAGAGAAGGCAGTATAAATTGGTGTATATGTAGTAAAAATAATAGTTCTCATATCTCTAATTGAATGAAGACTTTATTTTATTTATTTATTTTTTTAAAGATTTTATTTATTTATTCATTTATCCCCCCCTTGCTGCTTGTGCTCACTGGGTCAACTAACCACGCCGTGCAGGCGGGCTTGCCTTCACCAGGAGGCCCCGGGAACCGAACCTGGGGCCTCCCATATGGTAAACGGGAGCCCTACTGATTGAGCCACAGCCGCTTCCCTGAATGAAGACTTTAAAAATCAAAATGAGGTATTTAACAACATATGCATGCTCACTTAAACATATATGAAATTTACTTTATGAAGATGTATGCCTTTTTAAGGACATATATTAACCTTCTTAGAAGGTATCCTTAGGAAGTAGAAGTATTGAAGTAGAATTGTGATTGAAGACTGATGATGATTATGGGATAAGATATTAAGGCAGGATAAATTAAATTTAGTTGTGAGAATAAAAGAAAGAAATAAAAAAAGGGTAACACATATATTCATAATTTCTATTCTTTCTGAATCTTTTAAAGATACTTTAGGGCATATTAAAAATCTACCTTCACTTCAGACAAAACTTGGAGGAAGCCACTGTGTAAAACGTTGAGTATTGAAATAATTTTGGGGAGATTAAAGTGTGTATCCAACAAATAATACATTTAAGTCAATGTGTTTGAGAAGGGGTTAAACCAAATAACACAGGAAAGCAGGCAAATTGCATATAAAAGAATGCTTCTCCATAGGGAAATCAAAGGTACCCTGATAGTTAATGAAGGCCCAATGGCATCATTTCCTGGACCCAGATGTTTTGGGAATAATAATAAATTGTATTCAAGCTACCAAGGTTGTATCTCAAAGGGTAGAGGCACTCATAAATTACTCTGATTTCAGTGAGGTTAGCAACCACATGGGAGAGCAATCACACATTCCCCATTTGAGGTGAGGAGATGGCCCCATTTCAGGTTAGCACTATGAGCTAAACTTGATTCATGGCTTCAATAATTTAAATTATTGAAGTGACAATGGTACCAGTGCTAGACTCAGCACATTATACTATACATATTCATATTCTCATTTCATAAAGATATTTTCTGTAGTAACTTGGTATTTTTAGCAACATTGTTATTCTCTTTGAGGAAAGCAAGGGATTTGTTTCTATTTTTATGATTTCTATATTAATACTGGAAAACAAACAATGAAAATTCTTAAGCACTCTTTGAGAGCTTCATCTAGAATGTGGTCTTAACAAACTTTGGGATGCTTAGGTCAGTGTTTTTAATTCTGAGTAAGAGCTTATGTTTCAAGAATGACCATTTTTAATGAAAGCTTCCAGTTATTCAGTAATGTGATATTAGCATTATCATTGTCTCCTATTAATAGCATCTACAGAGATTCATTTGTACCATGGATATCTGTGCTCTCCTTTTACCAACTGCATACAAGAGATGGAGATGGTCAGAGTTTAATCCCCTCTTGAGCAGATCCTTTGACAAGGGCATGGGCATTTGATGTTTAATTGTTAAATGATTCCTGGAAGCATTAGTGAGGGAATGGACAATATGAGACAAGGAAGGGAGAAAAGCTAACACAATATGAAAAAGAGAAAGAATTACTGCTGTAAATAAGTGAAGTTCATTTCACTTGAAATGCTTTGGCATGTCCTGCAGAAATCTTGGAATTATCCCAAGGAAGTTCAGAGAAGTTGAGGTTTGGACACAGATTTGAGCAACATCAGAGTTTACCCAATGTCATCTTTATCATATCTGCGTGTTCTAAATCTTACCCTGATCTTTAGACTGTGTTTTGACTTTTAGTTTCCTCTGTGATTTATTGTTGAAAGGAAAGCATAATGTATCATTTAGAAGAAACTGAGTGTTCTGGTATCTTCCGGTATCCTTGTTTTGTCCCCTCTGTTTTCATTGGATTTCCTTACAGACTCTTCTTAAATTGGGCCTGAGTTTTGCAATTCTTTATGTTTGTTACCCAGTCTATGATCCATGGGCTATAGAAAGGATATTTTGTTAGAAGGCATGAAAACAGCCTTCATCTTATTGTACATCTCCATCAGAGCTCTTGGGTGAACAGGTGCATTGTCAATGAGGAGTGATATTTTGAAAGGGGTGATTGTTATGGGTTTTCTTTTTTCCTTTTTCTTTCCTGAGCAGTAGATCTCAAGAGTGGGTTTAAATTATTTATTAAATCATATTGTAAACAAATATATTGTCATCCAGTTTTTGTTGTTCCATTTACAGAGCACAGGCAGAGTATATTTAGCATAATTCTTAATGGTCCTAGAAATTTTGGAATGTTAAATGAGCATTGGCTTCAACTTAAAGTCACCAGATGCATTAGCTTCTAACAATGGAGACAGTCTGTCCTTTGAAGATATGAATCCAGACATTGACTACTCTTTTCTAGCTAATAAAGTCATAGAAGTCCTCTTCTTCCGATGTAAGGATGTTTTGTCTACATTGAAAATGTGTTGTTTAGTTTAACTGCCTCGATCAATTATTTTAGTAAGATCCTCTGGATTAGTTGCCACAGATTCTAAATCAGTGCCTGCTGTTTCACCCTGCTTTTTTTATGTTATGGAGATGGCTTCTTTCCTTACACATCATGAGCAAACTTCTTCTAAGTGCAAGCCTTACTTCATCAGCTTTCTCACCTCTCCTAATCTTCATAGACTTGAAGATACATAAGACCTTTCTCTGGAAGTCCCCTGGGTCCAGCCCTGATGAGTCATATATTCCGATTCCTTATTTTAGTCCTGTTTGGGCCTTTAAAAAGGTATTTTCTGATCCAGTGGTTATGGTTAATAAGGTGAGTTTTATGGGGTCACAGGTTTCTATGCCACACACTGCTGGGCTGGGGATTTTCTGTAGGAGATATGGAGAATTTGGAGGGACCTCCTTCCAGAGAGTGGTGGCACCTACCAGCAAGCTTCAAGAGTGGCAGAATCCTCCACACTTTTTGGGGTCTCAGCTGAGGTATTTGTCAAAACTGTCATAGTTACAACCCCTACACCCTCTCCTGGGGGCAAGTATGGGGGCGTGCAGGTATGGGACAACTAACAAGGTGTAAAGAGCATGACTTTGGATTGCCCTGCAAGTGTCAAATATTATTGAGGCTGAAGTTGCACCTGCTGAGAACAGGACTGAAGTGTTCAGCAAAGATTGTTTGCCCCAGCTTTGACTAACTTGCAGCTGCCATAGATTTTGGGGTGGGTATTGTCTCCTAGGGAGGGGGCAAGGAAGGAAAGGACAAGCAAGTCAAGGCACAGAAGCACCCTATTATACACCAGTAAGAAATTGCAATTAGGGGTCTATTCACAATAGTCCAGTCTGCAGGGGCCACAGCAGCAAGTCCACTTCCAAATACCAAGGCAAACAGAACATATAAGCACAGGGAGTTTGGCTATGTAGTAGTATCTCCCAAGCAAGACTTCTAGATCAGTTTTCCTTAGATGGGTGAGTTGGTCGAATCGCTGGACAAGGGCATGAGTGGCTCCTTTTGGAACAAAAATCTGATCATCCGTGAACAGCCAAGTTCCTTTGGGGTTTCAGGTTCTCCCTTCTCTCTTAGCCCATTCCTGTTCTTCTCAGGTGTAGCTTAGTTGATTAGTTTCTTGTCCTAAAAGGGACAGCTGCAGTGCCAATTCTGGGACTCATATTCCATGGGTTCCTTCAGCCACTTGCCAAGCTGCTTTGTCAGCTAGCCTGTTTCTTTGAGCAACCATGTCCATTCTTTCTGATGTCTCCAGCAGTGGATGATGGAGACTTTGTGTGGTTTCCAGATTGCTTCTAACAATTGGAGGATTTCTTGTTTTTTATTTCCTTTCCCCCAGTGTTTAGGCGACCTCTTTGTTTATAAATTGCCTTGTGAATATGAATGTTAGCAAATGCATACCTAGAGTCAGTGTAAATGTTTACCGCTTGCCCGGTGGCTAGCTGCAGGGCTCGGACCAGTGCCCAGAGTTCTGCTCGTTGTGCTGACAATCCCCGCAATAGAGATGCCGCTTCCAACACCTGTTCGGTAGTGGTGACTGCATATCCAGCAAGCTTTTCCCCATTTTTAACTAGACTGCTTCCATCTGTAAATAGTGTTTGATCTGAGAAAGTGATTGGTTTGTTTTGGAGGTTGGGGAAACTGGCATAAACTTCCTCAGTCACTTCAACACAATCATGCTCAAGAACTCCTTCCTCTTCCAGTAAAAAAATGGTAGGGTTTAGACTGCACACTGTTTCTATTGTCACTCTGGGGCTTTCACACAGTAAACCTTGGTAATGTGCGAGCTGGGGATTCAATATCCACTGATGCCCATGTGAGTTCATTAGAGCAGTGACTGCGTGGGGCACCATAACATAATAGCCTGTCTGAGTGTTAATTTGTTGGCTTCTTTGATGAGGGTTATGGTTGCTGCCAGGGCTTTCAGCCAGGGCAACTACCATGCAGCCACAGGGTCCAGTTGCTTGGAGAAGCAATGGGTGTTTGTCAGGGGCTGACTGTTTGTGGGAGAACCTCCAATGCTACTTTGTTCTTTTCATGCATGAACAGGTTAAAATTTTGAGTTACATCTGGGTGCCCCATGGTAGGGGCTCGGCCAAGTTGTCTTTTGATGTTTTGAAATGCTCCCTGTTGAGCTTCTCCCCAGGCAAGGGGCTCTTTTTCTGGATCCGTCAGAACTTTTAAAGGCTGCAAACCTGGGAATCCAGATGCGGCAGAAACCTGCAGCCCCAAGGAACTCATGAAGCTTTCTTTTTGTGGAGGGGGTAGGAATGGTGCAGGTCACTTTCTTTCATTCAGGTCTGAGTGTCTGGTGCCCTTGTGTGATGCTGAACCCCAGGCACTTGATCTGCTGTTTACAGATCTGGGCCTTTCTCCAAGACACTTTGTACCCAGTCTGTGTTAACTGTTTAAGAGAGTCTGGGACCCTCTCCAGCAGTCCTGACTTGTAGTTTGACCATGGGCTTGTGGGGGCCATGTTCCAGTGAGCCTGGTTGCCCCTATTCTGGGTTGAGCCCTGCGAGCCTGATCAGATGGTGTTGGGGTTCAGATCAGTATTTTCCTTTAGGGATATTTCCTCTATGTGCCTGAGGCTTTTGGGGGCACTCATTTTTTCAGTGTCCAATTTCTTTGCAGTAGGCACATTGATCTCTGGTCAGGGGCACCCTTCTTGTGCTTGTTCCCCCTTTTCAAGGTGGCCCTTCTCATCTGGTCGGGTCAGGATTTCCCAAGGCTGTGCCAGTAGGGAGGTTTGATGTTTTATTTGCTTCTTGGATTCTTGTTCAGTGGCTTCATCTCGACTGATAAATACTTTGTTGGTGACTTCAAGGAGTTGAGAGGTGTTCATCCCCACAAACCATTCTCAATTTTGGAGCTCTCTTTTAATGTCCATTGCTGCCTGCACAACAAAGGCAGCATTCACCATCCTCTGGTTTTCCAGAGCTTCTGGGTCAAAAGGGGTGTAGATTCTGAAGGCCTCACAGTCATTCATAGAAATCTCTCAGGGATCCGTCAGGCTTTTGAGTAGCTAAAGTAGTCTTTTTCAGGTTTGTGGGTCATTTTGCCCCATCTCCAATCCCTCGAAGGAGCGCTTCCAGTATTGCTGGAGAGCAGCCTGTCCCTGATCAGTATTGAAGTCCCAGTTTGGTTGGGCCTCTGGTGCCACCTCCCATGCCCAGTCTTCTGGGTTTAAGACACCAGTGGGGGCCTGCTCCTGCAGCCATTTTGGGCTTTCATAAGAATCTGTCATCTCTTCTCTGTGTTAAACAAAGTCAGGAGGAGTTGGTGGCAATCACCTCATGCAGGATGATGGGTTTGGAAAATGGATTCTATGAGATTAATAAGGGCCTGGGGCTCTTCTGAGTAGGAGGGCATGTGGTGCTTCCAATTGAAGAGTTCTGTAGTTTTGGAGGGCTGGTAATATATAACAGGCCTCCTGGGTTGGATGGTCCCATCCTCGCCAATCTGGGTCAGACCCTGTGTTCACAGAGGGGCATCTGTAATACAGGTTGTGCTTGCCAGAGCCTCCTTGCTATTGGGGTTCCAGGGCTTTCCTCAGAGGGGGTCAATGTTCCCGGAGGGACCAAAGATAGGGGTGTTTCTGGGAGATCTGCCTGCACTCCCGAGTTAGGAGGAGAGGCTAGAGCAGCTGGAGCATATGGTGGTGGGGGTGGGGATGGTGGGTCCTCCTCTGTGGACACTTGATGAATGACTGGCTTCCAAAGCCCTGTTCCCTGTGCAACCAAGACCCTGCTCTGTCCCTTTTTTCCAATGTACAATTGAAACCAAGGGGGCAGAATCTGGGCTATCTCTAACCAAGAGTCAATGTAGGGAAACTGATCGGGGAGGCCAGGAGTTCCTATGACAACCAGCCACACTGTACAGATACCAGCTATGTCCAGGGTCCCTTCCGAAGGCAAGTCAATGTTAAAAGTGGGTCACTCTACTTCACATAAGGTTCAGAGAGTCCCAGGTTCATCTGGATGCCATAATCTCTGGAAAAACCCTTCTTGAAATTCTTGAGCATGCAGTTTAAGATGGTAAGTTTTGACTGTGATGAGCCCATACCTTGCATTGGTGGTGCAAGACAGATGAGTAAAGGTTTCACCTCCTTCAAGGCTACTCAGATGCCCACCTGCCCATGTGTCTCACAAGAACTTTGGCTCATCTTGGCAAAGGCACCCAGGCAGAGTTCAAGTTGGCCATTATGACATAGCCATGGAAAACAGATTAAGGCCCACACAGGCTCTGTAGCATAAGCTCTGGAGTCACAGACTCTGTCATCTTCTCTCACACACACAATAGCTCAGATGTTACACTGTCCCTCCCACAGGGATTGCCCTACTCTGGAATCTTGGTACTCGAGATTTCAGGAGGTGATCATTCTCCCCTTCCATCCAGAGATGGGCCTGACTGAGGACTTTGTACCCAGGGCCTTACCTTTCCAGAATCTTCTGGCACTATTCAGTCTGCCTCCCAATGAGTCAGGCCAGGGTGTGAGGACATGTCCTATGGAGACCACCTCAGAAGGAGGTCCCCTCAAGAGGATGGGTGACGTTCACCTCATTTGCTCAGAGATTGCCATCAGCTGCACCCATCAGCCCAAAGCCAGAGGCACAACGGGCCTGCTCAATTGGGTTTCCCGGTCAGGGAACCAAATGTTGCAGGAGATGGAATGAAAACCCAAGTGGCACTCTGAGGGGGGCGGAAGAACAAAGTTTTATTATGCATGAGCCCAGAGGAGAGTCAATTCTCCAAAAATCTGAACGCAGTGTCTTGATTTTCATAAGTTTATAAAGGAACTCTAAGCAGCAAATTCCTAAGCAAGTAGGCAGGCAGAGTTACAAAAGCAAAAAGACCAAGGTTAGCTTATCTTCCTAAAGCAGAGGGCTATTAAGGAGGAAAAGAGCCATTATCTGTTTAGAGTTGTAAATTCCAGTTGAAAGGGACAGGCAGGGAGTGCTTATCTTCCTAATGATGTGGATTCCAGGGAGAACAGGGGAGGAAGGGAGAAAGGGAATGATGGGAGCTTATTTTCCTAAAGCTGTGGGTTTCTCCTGAGGGGGTGTTAGGGCCCCAGCACTTTCTTTATCAGTACTACCAATCAAAGGCAATCACATCACTCCTGCAAGGTTAGAGTTCCTTGGACTGTTGCCCACAGGCTTGATTTAAGAAGGCTATTGTAACTCTTAATTATGGCAGCTGCTAAAGGATTGTAGGGCACATGATATATCCATTGTATACCCTGTCAGAGAGTCCATTGCTGCACTATTTGTTCATTTAAATGGGACCCTATGTCACTTTCTATAGTCAATGGCCAGCCATTCATAGCACACAACTGTTGTAACGCTTGCACAGTCACAGTTTAGGTTGCTTGGGGGCAGAATACACATAAAGAAGACCTGTGGCCATGTCAATGGCCATAATAGCATATTGGTGCTACTGACTCAAGGGTAAGGGCCAAAAAAAAACCTTGCTGTCTTCTAATGAGTGGGATATGTGCTCACTCAATTTGACCCATAATCCTGGGCAGTGGCTTCCAATGTTACAGGGAACATTGGGGCCATGAATTGCATGCTGTCCAAGTGGCCTCTGCATCTACCACCAAACCCCAAAGATGTGTAGCCTTCATCATTGTGGGGACTCCAGCATGTAGAAGTTTCCAGTGCAGCCACACAGCTGCATCCTGAGCACTATTTATACACAAGATAAGCTTGGTTATGTGATCTGCTTCTTCATTGTCTGGATGCAAAAGGGGGCAGTGAGCAGCTACATGGTACACTGTCACTTCTTTAGACAACCCCCATCCCCATATGTCTTCCCACATGGAATGCCCTATAGAAGCCTATGGGCTACTGACCAATCCATGTGCTTCCATTCTGACAACTACAGGGTGAGACCTTCAAGTACTGCCCAACTGTTGTTACATATCACTACAGGGGCCACTTCATGGCCCACTATGAGCCACATGGCTCTCAATTCAGCCTATTGGCTGCTTTGACAAAATACTAATTTATGCCAAATTGTATTGGTTAGAGGGTACACTGCTATGGCAGTCCATTGAGCTGCCTGTTTTGGCTGACCCCATCAGTATACCATGCCTGTTCTGTCATGGTACCTACCCTAGCTCTTTCTATGGGGAAACTTCTTTCGTGGGGACTGCAAGGGGGTCTCAGGGTCCAGTGTCCCAGAATATGTTAAGGGACGTAAAACTTGTTGCAACTTTTTACTCAGTGGAAGGGAAGAAAACATGCATTTCTGTTTCAAATAGGCCCCCCACTTAGCCAGTGTCACCATCTGGGCCATGCCACTTCATGGCTGGGTGATCCAATTCTGCACCCATCCCTTTATAGGGTAGGTGGTAAATATCTTTCCCAGGGCTTCCCGGATTATGGTTTCAGTAGTCTGTGTGGCAGCGCACATGGCTGCCAATTGTTTCTCTATATGAGACTATAGCACTTTTCTGCTTGTCTCCATAACTGACTCCAAAATCCTATTGGTTTTTTTTCTTTTAATTTTTTTCATATATATTTTAAAAGATGCTTAGATTACATAAATGTTACATAAAAATCACAGAGATTCCCATGATCTCCACCTCCCATACCTCCCACAACATCTCACATAAACATCTTTCATTAGTGTGGCATATCACCTGCAATGGATATACACATCCTGGGGTTTTGACACTAAGCATAGACCACAGTTCACATTGTAGACCACACTGTGTCCCACACAGTTCTGCATGGTATACACTGATGTAAAATGGTCTATATCCATGTCACAACATCACTCAGGACAATCCCCAAGTCCTGTAAAAGCCCCTGTATTAGAACTACCCTTCCCCTCCCTGCCCCCAAAGCGTCTAGTGGCCACTGGCTTCACCTCACTGTTATAATTTCTTCCATTGCTTGAATCCCAATATGTCTACAACAGAATACCATTAAGTCCACTCTAGTCCATAGCTCTTCCCCCAATCCTGAGGGGACTGGAATGGTGATGTCCAACCACTCAGTCCATTGCTGTAAGTCTCAACCATAACCTTCCTCTGTAATGTGCACATCTAATTCAAAAGGGAGGCTTGGGTCCATGTTAACAAAGTTTGGGTTTGTTTAACAGCTCTCTTAGCTTATACAAAGGACTGCTAGGCCTCATCAGTCCAATCTCATCCACCTCTTTTCCTTGTTAACTTGTATAGAGGCTTTAGGACTTGTGGCAATTGGGGAATGAACACTTGCCAGTAGCCTAGGAAACCCAAAGATATCTGCAGCTGTTTCATTGCTGTGGGGCATGGGAAAGGTTGAATCTTAGAATTACTGCTTCAGGAATTTTGTCTCATCCAACTATAAAATACCCAAGAATTTGACAGACACCCCAGGCCCTTGCAACTTGTCCTGATTAATTGCCCATCCTTGATTTTTGAGGTGGGTGGTCACCACCCTAAAAGCTACGGGAACAGCAGCTTCCAAATCTGCAAGAGAAAATCAGAAGTTAGCATTACATCATCAATGTAATGATACCTCTGAACAGTATTGGCATGTTACCACTTTTCTAGGTCTTTAGCCACTAAACCTTGACAAATGGTGGGGCTATGAACATAGCCCCTGGGCAATACAATAAAAGTCCACTGTCAGCCTTCCCACATGAACGTGAACTGATCCTGCACTTCATCATCAATAGCAATGGAGAAAAAGGCATTTGCTAAGTCCAAAACAAAACGGTAGTCCCAGTGTCAAAGTGAAAGTATCCATCATGTCAAGAATAGAAGGCACAGTGGCAAGTGAAGGAGGAACCACTTCGTTGAGCTCTTGATAGTCAACAGTCATATACCACATCCCATTGGGCTTATGGACGGGCCACACCAGAGCATTAAATGTGCTCCAGGTCTCATGGAGAATTTGTACCTTGACCAATTCTTTAATAGTTGCTGATATTTCTTCATGCCTTCCTGGCAAATGGTACTGTTTTATAATCACTATCCTGTGGGGTTCAGGCAACACAATGGGACAGGTTTAGCATGTCTCCACACCACGGGTTTCACTGCCCATACCTATAGATGGAATTCACCGATAGTGGTTTGCAGGGTCAAGTTTCTTAACACATCTATACCCAGTATATACACTGGGATAGTAGAGATGCACACAGTGTACATTTGTAGGGGCAAGTGTCCAATTCCCAACATCATCTTTGTCTGGACAGCCCGCAAGGTGCCTTGTCTGGTGTAACCATAACCATCCACATAGGCATATGTGCCTTTGAATTTATCCAGTTGGCCATAAAGAAAGGTAAATTCTACATCCATGTCCACAAGGACCAAAACACACTGTACATTCTGTGGAGAACAGTGGATTGCCAGCTCCACATAGGACCTCTGGTCTTTCTGATGGTCCCCATCTCAGACACCTCAGCCTGCATCCTATACAAAGGAAAACACTGGCATCATGGAGCACCTGGGGTCCTCTAGCAGGTAGCCACTGAGTTGTGCAGTTTCCCTGACCTGCTGCAGTTTCTGGGCTTTTCCTCCTCACTGCTGAGCAGGCTTTAACTGTCTCCAAAGGTCTAACAATACCATATTGTGTTTTCCATCTATTAGCTTGGTCTACCCTGGCAGCTACCAAATCATTCCACATTTAATTCCACGTGACTTTCACAGGACCTCTTTTATAGTCCTAACGTGCAGGCTTAGCTATTTTATGAAATGGGACATGTCTTCTCCCTGTCACCACCAGATGAACTTTGGTCCATTGGCTCTCAGCCTCACCAAGACTAGCCATTATAGCTGTCACCTTATGTATCAGGTGTCCCACATACAGAGTCAAGGTGGCCATCAGGGACCGAAACGAGGAATCAGTAGCATGTTGCACAAGCAAGTCCCTCATTTGACTCACAAACCTCTCAGTATCAGGTCCCTCGTTATTAGGGTCAAATACAGCATTGCTCATGCCCACCTCTCAGACCACTTGTACAAGGTCAGCATATGTAGTCCATTGGTTCACTGAGTCTGGCTACTCTCCTGCATCATTTCAGACCATATGAACAGCTGTTTGGAGCCACTCCATCAAAGTGTGATCAAGATTTTCCCCAGAATGCTGCCATGAATTTAAGAGATGCTGGCACAGCAGAGGATGGCAAGGAAGTGATGCTAACTTCTCTATCTCAGTCCCAGAGCACACAATGCCATCCATGCCAACATCCCACAGACACAGCAGCCATGCAACTATGGGCTCTCCTGGTTTCTGTTGAAATTGCTGTCCCAATTCAATCAGTTCTGCCTGTGTATAAGGATGGTACACAGTTTGCTGCACCACATGGTGCCCCCCTTGCCCAATGTCCTGATCATGTTACACCTTTGGCATCATGACTGAACAAGCTTGTTGGATGGGATTTATCTCTTCTTCCTTATCTGAACTACTACCAACCAATGCATCTTGGCCCTCCAGCTGTACATGTAAGTGTTGCAGTTGCTCGTGCAACTGGTGAATTTCCCTCTCCTGTTTCAATGTCCCTTGGTTGGCATCTCATAACAAAGACAGGAACACCCATACCACCCATGCAGCAGCTGTGTGGGGCTTCATTTCCCCTATGGCTGTGTTGTTATCAGTGTGAGGCACAAAGGAAGAGTCAGACAAGCTGATGTAGTTGAAGCACTCACACTGATAACAACATATTGGCGCCCAAAACATGGGGCTCGAGGTGAGTTGGGAATCGGGTTGACCGAACAGAGGTTTAAGTACTGCGCGGTTGGTTCGCAGAGCCGTGGGGAGAAGCAGAGATCATGGGTAATTCCCTGTCACAGATTATGAGTATGTGGGAATTTTAAAATCCCTTTTGCTTAGTTCAGGGGTGAGGACTAAACAACATGTCATACGGGACCTATTACGCTTGATACAGTGGCATTGTTATTGTTTTTTTCCTTCAAAACAAAACCAATTAAATCCTAAAGATTGGCAGGATGTGGGCAAGGCTCTTAGACGAGCTCATCAGCGTGGAGAAATTGTCTCGGCTGATGTGTGGGCTGCTTATCAGCAAATTTCTCTGGCTATATGACCTTTCCAGAGTGAGGAGGACTTGCCGCAAGATTCCAGTTCTGATAGTTGACATGTCTACCTCTCCAATCCCTGTGGATTCTCCAGGACATAAGGAGTTAATTTCTGAAGAGGTTTAGGAATTGCCTTCGCCTCTGCCTCCTGAGCCACCAAGGCTGGCAGATGTAGTCAACAAGATAGTAACTCAATCTGATCTTAAAGAAATGCTTATTCTAATATTGGCTTTTGATAATGCTAACAGTGAGGGTACAAAGGCTTTATGTCTGATAAAGGCAAATGGAAGTACTTTACAGAATTATATAAAAATATGCCAAAACATTGGGCCTAATACCTATAACAAGAACCTTCTTGCAGCTGCTCTGAAGGGACATAGTCCTATGATTAATAATTTAAATTGCTTTAAATGTGGGAAACCAGGTCCTATGAAAACAGATTGCCAAGCTAAAACTAGTGTAAAAGCTCCATCTAACGGCAATAATAAATCAATACCAACTCGTGTGTGTTCAAAATGCCAAAAAGGATTACACTGGGCCAAGGAATGCCATTCTAAATATCATAAAAACGACAGTCTCATTAATAAGTCAGGAAACTTCCAAGAGGGCCTTGCTCAAGGCCCTCAGACAAATAATATGAACACATTTCCCAGCTTTGCTCAAATCTACCCAGTCAGCAACAGAGCAGTTCACTCTGGCCTGTAACAGAACTTAAGGCAGTTACCAAAAGCAGTATAGCTGTTGATCCTTCCACAGCTGAAACTAAGTTTATTACTCCTTCACTGAGTATACCCAAAATTAAAAATAGGAATTAAAGGGCCTATCCCAGAAATCTGAACTATGAGTCTAAGTGTACTCCTAAAGAGTAGTAATTCAAAATATACATGTTAAATATCTGTATAGACTGCTAAATTAGAGCTTAACTGTATTTATGCTGTTTAAGTTGTCGTGGCTGGTTGCTGATTATGAACAAAAGTGTTTCAAAGAACAAGTTTATATATTACAGGTAACACAGATTCCAGAGAAAACCTTAAAAACAGTAAAATTAAAAATGTGAAATAATGGAGGGCTTGAAGACAGCCGTACCCAAGGAGTAAAAATTATGGGTAAAATTAGTAAGCTTTATGTTTCTGTTAGTGTGTCATAATTCTTTTTGTATTTGTCTGTTTGTTCAGTGTCAATGTATATTTTAATACCTCTGGATGGTAATATTAAATTGATAAATGAAGATTATTATAAGAGCTCTATCCAAATGGCCAAAAATTAAATAAGCGCTTATATTAATAAATAAATATGGATATTAGTTTAAAATGATAAAAATAATTATACTCAAATTAAATCATTATTCTAACAGGTTTGTTTAATGTTGATGGTAATTATATGTTGTAAAAAGTTTGTTTGGAAATAGTTTCCAAAATTATTGTGGTAACTTAAGTATGAAAGGTATATAGAATGCGCTTTTATTATTAAAGAAAAGAAAGTAATTTTATTCTAAGATAAAATAACTAGTTATTAAAACAAAGTAAAATGTGGGACAAAACCTGAATAAATATAAAAGTGCAAAAGGCTTATAAAAAAGAAATTTTTGTGATCAAAGCTAAGTAAAATTTAAGCAGTCAAATCTATCAAAATTTAAAAGCTTTAATGTCAAACAATATAATAATATAAAATTAAAGTTTTATTCTTTCTCAGTTTCTTAATTCAGTAGTCTGTTTTAGTAAAAGTTTACAAAGTTTTTCTCCTAAATAATCAGTATGCAATAAAAAAGTCTGTTTTATCAGAATAGCTTCTTGTACTTTAACCTTATCATTTCCATGGAGAAATACATCTTATCACCTTTAAAATGAACACAATGTTCAAACCAGCTTTCTCAAAGTCAAATTCTGAAAAGTAGCCTTTATTTCAAACTGTCACAAATAAGTTGGTCTTTTACCTACTAAAAATAGTTAAGTTCATAAGATATAAGTTGAATAAAGTACTTAAAATTGTTGTATAATTAAAAGAAATTTTCTAATTTTATAACAATTAAAGTTATATGAATAAAAAGTTCATATGAATACTTTAAAAGTGTATAAAATTCCTGAAAATATAATAATGTTTCAATATAATATGAAATAAAATATAATGTTATGAATCATAATTTTTAGTTATAACTACAAAAAGAAAGCAGTCATTAAAGGCTGCCGAAATAGTGCTTAACAATAAAACATAGTAAAATAAAATAACACCACTGCAACATGCAGCAGTCCCAAATATTACTAGTTTGTTACAAAAAATTAATATCCAGTTATGTCACTATCACCTTGTTTCAAAACTTGCTAAAGCTTTCGTTAATATATTCTTAAACAAGCCAAGCCAGCCCATATTCCCCTTCCTATAAAAGAGCCAACAATTATCAAGACTGTCAGCAACTGCCCCAATTCTAATTATAATGTTAACAACAAAAGCATTGCAAGTATTAAAGTTACAAGTTAATGTATTACCCCACAGCCCAAATAAGAAATGCTAATTTGTTTTTATCTATGCCTCAAACTATACAAAATAAAAAAGAAATTGAGGTCATTCTAATCATGCCACTAAGAATCTTAAACACTTAAGAAATAAAAGTTTACTCATTGGATGTCTGTTGTTGTATAATCTACTATAGTTATGAATTATGTATAATATACTTAAATACTAATCAAAACTTTAATACAATACATTGCATACTTAAGTAATTTAATAACTTGTATCTTACATGTAAATGTGTTTTATTAAATTTATATATAAATCTCTTGTTTTGAATTTGAACAGTCCTGAAACTAAATGTATTAAACAAAAGTTTGGTAAGTATTGTTCAGACCTAAAGTAAGGCATCATACAGAAAACTGTGTTAATCAACAAATCAATGCCTTACTAGTTAACACTTTTGATATTTCAGGAAGCATATTGAAAATTAAAATAGTAAGCACATCAAAGATGTTTTGTAATAAATTAAAAAAGATAAAGTGCATTTCAATGGGTGTTGTATTCCTCCCGGGGGGAGCTGGCCACTCTCCCAGGGACTGAGGCATAAACCTTAAAATGTACTGTTCAAGGAGTGTTGTGTTCCTTCCTGAGGAGGCTGGCCTCTTCCTCAGGAATTAGCAAAATACTCACAAGTTGGCATCTATAGTATCAAATTCATTAATCCTAAACACAGTCAAC
>JAKSZT010054437.1:905284-918053 GCA_026826555.1 Tolypeutes matacus | reverse complement strand
AGCCGGGCCATAAAAGATGAGGAGAAGATGGAGATCCAGGAGATGCAGCTCAAAGAGGCTAAACACATTGCCGAGGAGGCTGACCGCAAATACGAAGAGGTAGCTCGTAAATTGGTTATTCTGGAGGGCGAGCTGGAGAGAGCTGAGGAGCGCGCCGAGGTGTCTGAACTAAAATGTGGCGACTTGGAAGAAGAGCTCAAGAATGTCACCAACAACCTCAAGTCACTCGAGGCGGCCTCGGAAAAGTATTCTGAAAGGGAGGATAAATACGAAGAAGAAATCAAACTTCTGTCTGACAAACTGAAAGAGGCTGAGACCCGTGCCGAATTTGCAGAGAGAACGGTTGCAAAACTGGAAAAGACCATTGATGACCTGGAAGAAAAACTTGCCCAGGCCAAAGAAGAGAACGTGGGCTTACATCAGACACTGGATCAGACACTAAACGAACTTAACTGTATATAACCAAAACAGAAGAGTCCTGTTCCAACAGAAACTTCAGAGCTCCGTGTCTTTCTCTTCTCTTGTAAGAACTTTCTTTTGTTATTGCATCTTTCTCTTTGCTGGAAATGTCAAACAAATTATGAATATGTGACCAAATATTTTGTATTAGAGAAGCTTTGAGCACCAGTTAAGTCTAATTCTTTCCTCTTTCCAATAGCACTGGCTTTTTCAGCTCTGTTTTTACCCTTGAGTTGCATTTATTCCTTAGGTAGGGTATTTGGTTCCTGAGAGAATAGACAACCCCACACTTTCAAGAACACAGACTCTAATTCTAGTCATGAGTTGACTTAAAAGGGTGAAGAACATAAGCTGCTGGGCCGCCGCTGGTCACTATAGGAGGCCAGGGACCATCGTATTACAACGGGTGGGGATTTTCCACCCAGAACCAGAAAAAAAAAAGAACTATTGTGGGAAGGCATAAACCACATCCAGATTCGCCTAATCATCTTGGCTGTCCTCCACTATGCTTAGCAGACATCCTGAGCAGTCAGCATGAGAATGCTTGGGAAATAGTCATAACAGGAGCCCAGATGTTTTCTAGACAGATCCTTGATATGTTTCTTTCATTCTAAAGTTGGCCTCTGAGGAGCAGATGGCTTATTCCAATAATGACCCTTGCCTCTCTGCCCTGGTATGAGGCCATCCGCTCAGCAAGGATGAATACGGTGAAGTCCTGTACAATTCAGGGCTGCCACCTCAAAGAGCCTGCCAGCCATCAATAAATTGGGCAAAGGGCTTTTTTTTTTTTTTTTTTTCCAATTAACAAATACCAAGCAGGAAGGGTCTCTCTGGCAGCAAAGTAAAAATGAAAAAAGTAATTGGCCCAACTTCATCTCCATACTTCAGGGAATGGCAAATGGAAGGTTTACTTATTTAGATCTTAATTCCTTCCTTGGGACCAAGTGAATAAAAGACCAAGAAACTCTTGATTAAACTGGATATGGAGCATTTTGTAGACAGGCCTGCACATTTTAGCTTTGTTATATTTCTGCTTTCTCAGTTAACATCTCAGAGCTGAAACATTCCACATTCCCAAGAAGTGTGGGGGCCAACTCAAGTTTACAACTCTGGCTCAAAAGTCACCCTGTTTCTAGTTTATCCAAATCCCCTGCCCATCACTCCTATTTATTAAGCATCACACTACCCAGGAGATACACTAGCAAATTGAGCAACTGAATAAAATCCACACTTTTCTTGCAACTGTATCATATGGAATCATATCACTTTTTCTACATTTTGGCCAAATAAATTTTTACATAAACTGCAAAAAAAAAAAAAAAAAAAAAAAGATCCAGTAATGTATTCTATTAGTTTATTGAACTATATATTGGAAAGTTTTTTTCCTTAAATTATTAGAAACCTCTTCTCATCAATGTATCTCAAACCAGTTGTATTAGCCAAAGGAGTGCTCATGCAAAATATCAGAAATCTGTTGGCTTTTATAAAGGGTATTTATTTGGGATAGAAGCCCACAGTTCCCAGGCCATAAAGCATAAGTTACTTCCCTCATCAAAGTCTCTTGCCTCCTGTTGGAGCAAGATGGCTGCCAATGTCGGCAAGGATTCAAGCTTCCTAGGTTCCTCTCTTCCCTGGGCTCATTTCTATCTGGGCTCAGCACTTCTGCTCTCTCCACAAGGCCAGCTGTAGACTATCAGGCAAATGGCTCATCTCTCTTCCCCAGGCCTATGCTGTGTCCAATTGAGCTTTCACTCCTTCCTCACATATTGACTTCTCTATATGTTTACTTTCCAGGCTCCAAGATCAAAATTCTAAATTCTCTTCTCTGTGGTGCAGTTCTGTGAGTCCCCACCACCTTGATCCTACTGTCATTGCCCAAACAAAGCCTCAATCATTATTTAATCAAATAAAACTGAAACCTATGAATCCAATATAATCTAACATGCCCAGAGGAACAAACCAATTTACAAGCATAACCCAACACCTATTTTTGGAATTCGTAACCAATATCAAACTGCTACATTGCTCCTGTGTTTAGAATTACTTCTGAAGAAATAGGCCTTTTGATATTCACATTTTAGTTAACACAAGTTCATGTACATCTTGTGCAATGAGGTGGAGTTTATTATGACAACTGCTGTGTAAACAAAGCTACTACTCTTTCCAGATAATCCTTATTGCTTATAAAATTGCCTTGATAAACAGTAAAGAGACAAAAGCTATCTGGGACAGAAGCTTGGAATAGTAGTTGACAAGTAGAGTATTAATTTTCAAAAGACCTCAAGCTACATAGAATAATAAAACTCTATTTCAAAGAAGGATATCAGTTTTTGTAGTTCTTAATGGCAATGTAGAAAGTTAATGATGGATGGAAAAGGAGAAGAATAGGAAGATAAAGGAGCCAGTAAAATGGCATAATGTTTGGGGATATAGAAGAAGGTAAATGTGGAATTTTTTTTTTGTGGTGGAGTTGTTATATTACACTCAGAATAAGGAGGCCTGATGTTATGATATAAACTTCTACTGTGCTCAGAGTCTTATGGCATTGCAGACTTCAGGAGCTGGCATCTGTGAAGTTCCAGAGAGAGGGATATGCTGCTTAAGCCAAATTTATCTAGGTCTTAAAAGATAGATAAGGAAATCCCATTTTGGATACAAAAATTCCTTGATTTTGCATTTAAAAAATGGAGAATCATGGGAATTACTTTCTTCTTCTTTATTGTTGCTGATGCAATATAATATACACCCAGATAGTATTGAGATGCATTTAAAATATTGCAGTATAAAATCACAGGCATTCATAACAAAGTGAATTACTAAACAAATCTTTAGTGAAAAGGGCATGGACTTTCAGTAGCTTAGATCTGGGTTTAAATTTGCAAAATGGCATTTACTATACTTCTGAATTTTGGAAAGTGTTTAATTTTCTTAATTTCATGTCCTTAAAGGGATTCAAAGTGTGCCACACACAAGGTTTAGCATGATAATATCATATGGGAAAAATTTAATTGTATGCCATTTTAAGATGAACATAAACATTTTGCTTGGGTGTGAATGAGTGGGATGAAAAATAGAGTTCTTTTATGTTTTTTCTTTGAATGCTGTACCCTATATCATATTTCCATGTACTTTGAAGTACTTTTGTGATTAGTTCTTGTTTTTCCCTAAAGTTTTATTTTTCTGTGCTATAAATTAATGTTAAAGAGCAAGACAATAATAGGCCTACAAAAGATTTTGAAAGTGATGGAAAAATTGTATAATATAAAGAAAAATGTTAACAAAACATTTAATCATTGACGAAAAGTTGGGAAAGGCAAAGTGGATGATCTTGCTATCACTTGCTTGTTTAGAATTACACCCTTTAAGGTGGAAGTATTTCCTTTAAATTTTGCTAATGACATATGTTTTTTTCTATTTCACAATTGGTATATTTTTATATCTGTAAAGATTGGTTGAATATTTTGAGTTAAAATGAAAACCATGAACATTCTTCACATTAAAATTTAAATTAAAGGGAAAATAGCCATTTTTTACTTCTTCACTCAATAGTAGGATTTTCAGGAGCAAATTTAAACCCTTAAATACAGACAGTTGTAGTTGTAAATTTGCATTACTTTGAAAGAGTTGCATGGATTATTCAGGAACATCTTCAGGCATCCTTCACATCCTTTTTCTGTAGACTGTAATTAAAGGACTCAACATTAGTATCAATAGGCTGTAAAAATCGTGGATATTTTATCAGTATCTGAATAAGAGATTGGTGTATGGATGCAAAGAAATGAAAAAAAAAAAAAAGAATTCCATAGATCACAGTGCCAGTAATCATGTGAGAAGCACAGGTAAAAAAGGCTTTTTCTCCTCTATCTGATGAACATATCCTAAAATGGTGAGGACAATGTAGAAGGAGGATATCAGAAGAATGATCATGGAAAACAACAAATTAGTTCCCCCAAACTTGAACATTTCTCTTTTCTAGAATGTGGGCATCAGAACAAGGTAATGCTAACAAGGGGATATTATCACAATAAAAATGGTTGATTGTGCTGGAAGAGCAGTATGACACAGAGAACACACAAGAGGAGACTGTCCTTGTGGTGGTCAGACTTTACAGGTAAGTGAGGAATGCTAGCAGAAGGCATATCTGTGGGGACACCACCACCATGGAGAGTGGGGGTCCCAATAGGCCATAGCAGTCATAGGCCATTGCAACCAGAATGAAGACTAAGAATCCACCCACTTGGCCTGCACAATAATAAATCGGAGATGAGTTTCTTCTTTTCAAATCAGTTCTATTGAATTGTTTTCATATGCAATCCATCTAAAGTTTACAATCAATGGCAATTGGTAAAATCAGAGTTGTGCACTCATCACTGCAGTCAATATCAGAGCATTTTCATTACTCCAAAAAGAAACCCCCCTTAGCTATTTGTGGTCATCTCCCAGGCACTCTAGCTTTTCCCTGCCATATGTAACTGCTAATCTTTTTCTATCTCTATAAATTGATTTATATTTACATTTTGTACGGATGGAGTCTAACAATATGTACTACTTTGCATCTGGTCTCTTTCACTTAGCATAATTCCTTTTATCCCATTGATGTAAAAGTGTTAATATATTGCTATATCCTCCAGTCCATAGTTTGCTTAGGCTGTATTTTCACCCAATATCACCCTATTATTAACAACTTGTAACATTAACATACATTTGTTCTGTTTCAGAGAAAAATCATCTTATATATATATACTATTAACCACACTCATTTTCCATAAATTGGTTTGCTATGCTAAACAGTCCCATGCTTCATTTTTTAGCTTTCCTTCTAGTGATATATGTGACAGAGTTTTCCTTTCAACCACTATCATATCTAAATATTAGCACTTCTAATTGCAAACACTAAAATGTGCTTTCGACATTTCTATCCATTTCCAAACATTTCCAAACAACTTTTTACCAATTCTGCACAGATTAAGCCACAGTTTTCCATTCTCTGTCCTCATTCTTTCTTCTGGTGACCTATAGTCTAGATATTAAGTCCATGAGTTTGCACATCACATTTAGTTAATAATAGTGAAATCTTAAATATTTGTCTTTTTGTGTCTGTCTTGCTTCACTCAAAATAATGTCCTTCAGGTTCATCCATATTCCATATGTTTCACAAATTCATTTCTCTTTACAGCTGAATAATATTCTATCAATTCTATATATCACAATTTGTTTATCCATTCATTGATTGAAGGACACCTGGGTTGTGTCCATCTTCTGACAACTGTGAAAAATGTTGCTATGAACATCAATGTGCAGATGTCTCTTCGTGTCACTGCTCACAGTTCTTCTGGGTATATACCTAGTAGGGGTATTGCCGTGTCACATGGCATTATATTTAAATTCCATAGGAATCATCAAACATTCTTCCACAGTGGCGGTACAATTCTACATTCCCATCAATAGTGAATAAACATTCCAATTTCTCTACATCCTCCCCAACATTTGTAGTTTTCTATTTTTTTTAAATCATGACTATTCTAATAGGTGTGAAATTATATTTCATTGTCATTTAGATTTGCATTTCCCTAATAGCTAGTGATGTTGAAGAACGTTTTATATGTTTTTTCACCATTTATATTTCCTTTTTAAAAATTACCTATTCAAGTCTTTTGCCCATTTTTAAAATTGGGTCATTAGACGTTTTATTGTTGAGTAGTAGGATCTCTTTAAATATCAGGGATATTAGACCCTTGTTGGATATATGATTTCCAAATATTTTCTTAAATTGAGTAGGCTCCCTTTACACTCTCTTGTTAAAGTCCTGTGAGGTGCAAGACTGTTTAATTTTGAGGAGATACTATTTATCTACTTTTTTCTTTCTTTTTTTGCTTTGTGTGTGAGGTATAAGAATCCACTTCTTACTACCAAACCTTGAAGATGTTTTCCTATATTATCATCTAGAAGTTTTATGGTCCTGGCTTTTCTGTTTAGATCTTTCATTCATTTTGAGTTGATTCTTGTATAGGGAGTGATATAGAGGTCCTCATTCATTTATTTGGTTATGAATATTCAGTTTTCCCAGTACCATTTGTCATTTTTCTCAATTTCATTTTTTTTCTGCTCTCATTTATTTGTTTCCTTGTCTTGCTTTGAGTTTAGTTTGCTTTTCTTTTTCTAGTTCCTCCAGGTGTTCAGTTAGGTCTTTGATTTTAGATCTTTCTTCCTTTTTAACATAGGCCATTTCAGGCTATAAATTTCCCTTTCAGCAATACCTTCAATGCATCCCCTAAAGTTTGATAAGTTGTGTCCTTGTTTTCATACATCTATGGATATTTACCATTTTCTATTGCAATTTTTTCTTTGACCCACTAATTGTTTAATAGTATGTTGTTTAGCATCCATGTAGTTATGAATTTTCCTACCCTGTTTATTACTGACCTCAAGTTTCATTCCATTATGATCAGAGAAGTTGCTTTGTATAATTTCAAACATTTTAAATTTATTGAGACCTGTTTTGTGACCCTTCATGTGGTCTATCTGGGAGAAAGATCCATGAGCACTTGAGAAGAACATATATTCTGCTGATTTGGTGGACAATGTGCTGTATATGTCTGTTAGGTCTAGATCTTTTAATGTATTGTTCAAGTTCTCTGTTTTCTTCCTGGTCTTCTGTCTAGTTGTTCTATCTATTGATGTGACTGGCAACAGAAAATTGAATATATGAAGTAAAAATATACAGTATTTGCTTTAAAAAATTAAATTTTTGATTATTAAAAGTGATTCATATAGTTCGATTTTGACATCAAATATATTTATTTATTTATTTTAGCTATTTTACTGAGATTTATTCATATACCATAGAAACCATATAAAATGTATTAAGTAGGTTGTGGTAAAATTGCAGTGTTGTTTATTCCTTACCTCAGTCAGTATTAGAGCATTTTCATTACTCAAAACAAAAAACAAACAAACAACAAAAACCCTTCTTAGCAGTTACCTTTCAATCCCTCTATATTCATCCCCTGCCAAACATATCTTATAATAATCTATTTCAATCTCTGTAATATTTTTATGTTTATAAAATGGCCAGCTGCATTCTCAAGTTCTAATTCAATAGAATCATTGTTTTGTCTACTGGTGGAAGAAACTCTTCCTTTTGGAGATCTCAACACCTGTATAGCTTACAGTCACAAGGACAAGAAACAAACATATTGCTAGTGGACCACATCAGTAGTAGTGATTGATGCCACTCCCATTTCTTTCCTGTCAACAGATTTTTCCCTCACTTGCAAAGGGACTTCTTGATATTACCTTCTCCACTGGATGCCTAGAAATTTCACTGAGGTGGTAGGCCCCTGTGTCTTGTTGAATGTGTTACCCATCCCCTGACATGTAAATGTCTTACAAATAAATCTAAAATAGTTACTACTTCTTCCTCAATAAGTCCAATTGGCATAATATCATCAATTTAGCAGATCAGTGTGAAGTCTTTTGGGAGGGAATTCAATCAAGATAAATGCAAACTAGATTTATGACATAGTGCTATAGATTTGCTGTACCCTGAGTAATGACAGTGAAGATGTTTTTCTACACTTGTCAGCTAAACTAACAAGGAAACTAACAAAAGTGAAAATTTATTAAGATCCCATTATTAACATTACATGTCCTCTAAGTTAGAATTTCTTGTTGTGGGACACAGGCATCCAAGTATTTTTCAAAATTATTATATGAATTTTTTATGTATATAGCCAGGTACTAGTCTATAGAATAGTGTGTGAGATATCCAAGGAAAGACCATATAAAATTCAAAACATGTGACCACACTTCTAATATTCTAATGTTCTATCACACAGAATATTGTATTTATCTGTCTACAGTCCCAAATTTACTGTTAATACTTCTCATCCATAAGTTTATCCTTTCTGTGTGATTATCAGTGGGCTTAAGCTATCTCTATGTCACTTTAAGTATAGCACTTTAAATTGGAATAAGAAGCCCAATGCTTTTATTAAATACTTATAAGTTATGTCATAGGCTATGTTTTCATATTAATTTATTATTTCCATATTTATCAAATTTTTGTGGAATTAAAGAGTTTATCTTCTCAGCAATAAGAAACTGGATTCCACATAATGCCAGATAGCTAATGTGTCTCAGAGTTGGGACTCTATACTACAATATAATCATTAGATTACTTTTTCAATCCTTTGGCATATGTTTTTTTTTTCCACTGAAGAATCATTTTTTATTAAGAGCCCAAATGCCTTCATTTATCATGTACTTCATTTTTCTAAAAACTCTCACTTGTATATTATGGGGGAAAACATCTCATCTTGTTGTTTTTCTATTGCATAAGAGAGATATTGTGATTTTTCCATGGGTATCCCCTGAGGAATTTAGAAGTGTTTAATAAATTGGCATAAGTATCTAAATGCATAATATTCACAACATATTATAATTGAGTGAGCAATTCAATTCCAGAGTAAAAAGTTTTTCATCAGTCACACAATTTTTTATTAGCTATAACCATGAATCTCAAACTAGAGTAAGTGCTTTAATATTTAAATTTTACACAGGGTGTTCTATTTTACTTAGAATTTTATTAAAAGTAAACTACATGCCTTAGAGAGAACATATTGGGGAAAGTAGGAAGATCTCTCTACATAATTAGCTCAATAGAGCTGCAAATCAGAAACTAACTTTAATTTTTACGATGGGAGATAATAGAATAGGGACAGTTGAAATAAGGAACTATATTCAGATATTAGGGAAATTATGAAGTAGAGAGATAATTAATATTTAACCATCCATTGGTGTATGCCACTTTGGTATCACCTTCTCCAGAAGGCACCGGAAATGAACCTGGGACCTCCCTCATGAGAGGTGAGTGTCCAACAGCCTGAGCCACATTTGCTCCACACAGGTTGTGGTGTCTCTTGGCTTGTTGTATCTGTTCATTGTGGCAGGAGTGTCTTCTATATGATTATGGTGGGGGCAGTGTCTAGATCATCTTCTTTTAGGAGGCACCAGGACCTGATCCTGGACCTCCCATGTGGTAGGCGAGCACTCAACTGGTTGAGCCACATCCACTTCCATGCATGTGTGTTTTGATGAATCAATGTAAACTATCTGAAATTATACAGAAATTAAAATTTAACTTAATTATATATTTTTTTACTCTAGAATTATTTAAGTCAAATAAGCATTTTTTTTTTAATCCCACAATTAGGAAGCTATTTATTCTATGTATAAGAAAAATCTTTCACTTAGATCTGTGAGAGTCTTTCTGGGAAAATAAGGTGGACAGTTATTTTCTTATTCCAATAAATTTAAGCTGATTTGCTCATTTTCTTCTTTTCATATGAATATCTTAATATGACAAACCTTAGTGTGCTTCATTTATAGATATAATTTGTAGATCACTGAATGCAGCCTGGCACAATACAAGACAAATCTTTTAATCCTTTAAATCCTGTTAAATACAGGGGCTAATGCATGAAGAATGTACAGTCACCTTAGTCTCTGATATACTGAAGGAAAAACAAATGTTACAATCCTGAAATCTTGCTCCTATTTATAGAGCCTAGATTTAATTGTGTTAAATCACTAAGGCTTTCAGTTCACATACTTGTGCCTCTTTAACAATTCTCTTGCCATATACTTTTTTTTTTTTTTTTTTTTTTTTTACTTAAGACAGCAATAATCATTTATTATCTTTCATGGTTTCTCTGGGTTGGGAATGTTGGAGTAGCTTGGCTGCTGGGCAGTTCTGGCTCATGAAGTTGCAGACAGATGTTGGCTGAGGCTGCAATCATCTGAATACTTCACAACTGGAGGATCTGCTTTCAAGATCATTCATTTACATGGCTCACCAGTGACCAAGGACCTCTCTATGGGGGCTGCTTCAGTGTCCTCACAAAATGGCATATAATTTTATAAATACATTTTGTATTGCAGTATAACATTCATACATGAACATATATAAACAATAAGTGTATAGTAAAAGTTGTGAACTTACAAAATAAATAGATATAACATCATACAGGGGTCCCATACAACACCCCTCCACCAACACCTTACATTGTTGTGAAACATTTGTTACAAACTATGTAAGAACATCATCAAAATATTACTACTAATTATATTCCATATCTTACATTTGGTGTATTTTTCCCCCAATCCACCCTAATATTTTTTAATATATTTTTATTACAGAGGTTCTGAACTTACGAAACAATCATGCAATTGTGTAGAATTCTAATACAACACTCCTTCACCAACACACCACACCATGGTGTAATATTTGTTACAGATTATGAGATAATATCATCAGATTATTACCACAAACTATGGTCCATAGTGTATATTTGGCACCCTTTTTCTATTCCCCTCCCCATTATCAGCACAGAACATCTTTGGCATTTATGCAAGAATATTACAGTATTGCTGTTAACCACAGCAATAGTTGATACCATTTATACTTTTCCCATGCTTCTCCACATTCCCATCACCCTACAATAGTGATGTACATTGCTCTAGCTCACAAAAGACACACTTGCATCTGAACCATCAACCACAACTCTTATATGCTTCTGGGTTCACTATGTTTTTCAGTCCCTAGATTATTTTCTAGCTTTCTTTCAATTGACATTTGCATCTCTAGACTACTCTTTTCAGCCACAATGACATTTATAAACCAGCTGTTACTCACTATAATGTGTTACCATCAACTCTATCCATTTCACACATTTACAGTCAAGTTAATTAAAACTTCTATGTACATTAAGTATCAATAGTTCTTTTCAACCATCCTCTTTTCTCCTAATAACATATACTCTAGGTTTTAACTCCAAACATGCATTCTTTGTATTTAGTTCATATCAATGAGACCATGCAATATTAGTACTTTTGTGCCTGGCTTATTTCACTTAGCATAATGTCTTCAGGATTCATCCATGTTGCCATATGTATCCTAATTTCATTTCTTCTTGTAGCATAGTATTCCATGTATGTATATATCACATTTTGTTTGTCCATTCATTGCTTGATGGGCACTTGTGCTGTTTCCACCTTTTGGCACTTGTGAATAATGCCGCTATGAATATCAGTAGGCACATGTCTGTTCTTGTCACAGTTTTCAGTTCTTCTGGATATATTCCTAGTATAGGGAATTGCTGGATCATATGTCAGTTCTATATTTAGCTTTCTGAGGAACCAACAAATTGTCTTCCAGAGAGGCTGCACCATTTTACAATCCCATCAACAGTGAAAGAGTATTTTTATTTCTCCACATCTTTTCCAGCACTTATTCTTTGTTTGTTTTTAATAATGGCCATTGTATGCATTGTGAGATGATATCTCTTTGTCATTTTGATTTACATTTTCCTAATAGTTAGTGATATGGAACATTTTTTCATGTTCTATCTGGCCATTTTTATTTCCTCTTTGGAGAAATATATATTTAATTTTTTTGCCCAATTTTAAATTGGATTGCTTGCTCTTTTATTGTTGAATTGTATGATCTCTTTATATATTAAATCCCTTTGAATGATTGGTAGAACTCACCTGTGAAACCATCTAGTCCTGAGCTTTTCATTTTGGGGAGCTGTTTGATGACTGTTTCAAGCTTGATATGGTACAATATTTTTTAAAAATTAATATACATGCCATTAGAGTTCTACAACAAGAAGAGAAAGGAATGAATAAAAAGATATATCTAAGGAAATAATGGCCAAGACATTTCCAAAAATAAGGAAAAACATCAAGTCACTGGACCACAAATTTCAGCAAACCCCCAGGAAGGATAAATACAGAAAGCAAATCAACTGTTCATAAAAGACATCTAGATTCATGAGACTCACTGGTGAAAAACAAAGATAGGTATATAATTGCAAAACCATTCAGAGGAAAATGCATATCACATACAGAAGAAAACACATAATTATTATTATAATAGGCTTCCCATCTATAATATAACAAGCCAGAATCTACTTTACAGATAAATTGAAAATACTGAAATATGAAAATCATTCCAGGGCTCATTACCCATTGAAAACAACTTTCTAATATAAGAACAAAGAAGACTTTTTTTGAGAAATTAACATAAACACACAAATAATTTTTTACCAGCAGATTTCTGTTTTAAAAATTATCCATATAATAAATATAATAATTGAATAAATGATGCAAAAAATATAAAAGTGGAGGTAAATATATCAAATATTTAATTTGTAAAATTCCATGGCTTTGAAAAATAATTTCTTAAAGCAAAACTAGGTTGGGGTAGGATGTAACTCAAGTGGTTGGGCACCTGCTTCCCATGTAC
>JAKSZT010054437.1:878893-898254 GCA_026826555.1 Tolypeutes matacus | reverse complement strand
GCTTTGCAACTAAGCATGGACCATAGTTCACATTGTGGACAACACGTTATCCCATGCAGTTATGCATGTTATATGCAGATATAAAATGGCCTATATCTGTCATTGCAGTGTCACTCAGGATAATTCCCAAGTCCTGAAAAAGCCCATGTATTACCACTGCTTTTCCCTTTCCCTGTCCCCAAAGTGTCCAGTGGCCATTGGCTTCACATTGATGTTGTAATTCCTTCCATTGTTTGAATCATATTTAGACCGTACACTTTTATAAATTTTGATGATATTTACCATGTCCTGTGTCCATCTTTGTATGGTAATGAAAAACATTTCCACTGAGCATTAAATATGCCCTGTTTGATCTTTTCTATTCCTCCCACCCCATCCCCCCAGGACCAATATCGACCCCCTGGCTTGACTCGTTGGATGACAAGCTTCATAGTTACATGCAACAAGTCGTCTTGACATACTGGTTTGACCTCCCTGAATAGGAATCACCCTTGCTCTTGAGGTACTCCCTCCTGTCTATTTCTGAACAAATTGTACTTCCCAAAGATGGGAGTCCAACAGCTTCCCTCTCATTATGTGGGTCTCCACCCACAACACTTTACAACAGAATGAAAACACACACACTCCCTAGAAGCCTGCTTCAGGTGCGCCCTGTCCCAAAAGCCCCCCCAACCAACACCATAAACCAGTGACCCTTCCTTGTCATAGTGCTATAAGATCATTCCCACCTCTGTATTTTCAACCTCATACCCACAAATTCCCAGCGTTCACCCGGTCCCTCTCCCAACCCTCCCCCCAGTATCCTGAACCTTCTAACCCACCCTTCCCAATCTACCCACCTGTCAACCCTGCACCACTCAACCCAATAATATCACTACCCTCCTGTCCTATCCCTTCAATATGCAACTCTAGTCTATCACTTTACCATAGATTACATCCATATGGGTGATGGCTTACAACCTTCTCTTCTCTTTCTATTTCTTGTAAATCTATCTTACAGACAATAGCTCTCTGAGACTGCTCAATTTCCTTAATTCAAATCAGTGAGGTCATGTAATGTTCATCCTTCAGGATTGAAGGATAGGCTTACTTCGCTCAACATAAGGTCTTCAAGATTCATCCATGTTATTCTGCATATTAGCACTTTAATCCTTCTTATAGCTAACTAATATTCTATTGCATGTATGTACCACATTTTATTTATCCATTCATCTGTTGATGGGCACCTGGGTTGATTCTAACTTTTGGCAATAGTGGATAATGCTGCTATGAAGACTGGTGTACATGTACCTGTTCATGTCTTTGCTTTCAATTCTTCAGGGCATATACCAAACAAGAATTTCTGGATCATATGGAAGTTCCATAGTTAGGTTTTTGAGGAACTGCTAAACTGTCCTCCATTAGTGGCTGGACCATTCTACAATCCCATCAGTAGTGGGTGAGGGTTCCCATTCCTCCACATCCTCTCCAAAACTTATAGTCTGCTGGTTTTTTTTAATAGCCACCATTCTAATGGGTGTAAGATGGTATCTCATTGTAGCTTTGATTTGCATTACCCTAGTAGCTACTGATGTCAAGCATCTTTTCATGTGCTGTTTAGCCATTTGTATTTCTTCCTTGGAGAAGTGTCATTTCAAGTCTCTTGCCCATTTTTTAAATGGGTTGTTTGTCTTTATTTTTTAGGTGTAGGATTTATTTTTATATGCAGGATATTGGGCTCCGATCAGATATATATTTGCTAAATATTTTCTTCCATTGTGTAGGCTGTCTTTTTACTTTTTTGATAACATTCTTTCAGGTGCAGAAGTTTTTTATTTTGAGGAGAACCCATTTATCTATTTTTTCTTTTGCTGCTCATGCTTTGGGTGTGTAGTTTATGAAACCATTTCCTATTACAAGGTCCTGTAGATTCTTCCCTACATTATTTTCCAAGGTCTTTATGGTCTTGGCTCTTATATTTTGATCTTTGATCCATCTTGAGTTGATTTTTGTGTAAGATGTGAGATGGTGTTCCTCTCTCACTCTTTTGGATATGGATATCCAGTTCTCCAAGCACCATCTGCTGAAGAAGCCATTCTCTCCCAACTGAGTGGGCTTGGTGGCCTTGTCAAATGTCAGATGTATATGTGAGGATCTATATCAAAACTTTCAATTCAGTTCCATTGGTAAGTATGTCTATCCTTGTGCCAATACCGTGCAGTTTTGACCACTGTAGCTTTGTAGTATGTTTTAAAGTCAGGTAGTGTGATACCTCCCATTTAATTTTTCTTTTTCAATATGTCTTTGGAGATTCGGGGCCTCTTATCCTTCCAAATAAATTTTGTAGTTAGTTTTTCCAATTCCTTAAAAATACAGTGTTGATTTTTATTGCAATTGCATTAAATCTGTAGATTAGTTTGGGTAGGATAAACATCTTGATGATATTTAGTCTCCCTATCCATGAGCAGGGAATTTTCTTGCATTTATTTAAGTCTTCATTGATTTCCTTTAACAGTGTTGTATAGCTTTCTGTATATAAATCCTTTACATCTTTAGTTAAATTTAATCCTAGGTATTTGATTCTTTTAGTAACTTTTGTAAATGTATTTTTTCCTTGATTTTCTCCTTAGATTACTCGTTATTGATGTACATAAATGCTTCTGATTTTTGCGCATTGATCTTATAGCCTGAAACTTTATTGAACTTCTTTATATTTCCAGAAGCTTTGTTGTAGATTTTTCAGGGCTTTCTATGTATAGGATAATGTTGTCTGCAAATAGTAAAATTTTTACTTCTTCCTTTCCAATTTGGATGCCTTTTATATCTTTTTCTTGCTTCAGTGCTGAAGCAAGTACTTCTAAGACAATGTTAAATAGGAGTGGTGATAATAATGGGCATCCTTGTCTTGTTCCCGGTCTTACAGGGAAAGCTTTTAGGATTTCATCATTGAAGATGATGTCAACTGTGGGTTTTTCTTATATACCCAGTATCATGTTCAGAAAGATTCCTTCTATTCCTATCTTTTGCAGTGTTTCTATCAGGAAAGAGTGCTGTATTTTGTCAAATGCTTTTTCTGCATCTACAGAGAAGAGCATGTGAATTTTTTCTTTCTATCTGTTTATGTGGTGTATTACATTGATTGATTTTCTTATGTTGAACCATCCTTGCATACCAGGGATGAAAGCCATTTGGTCATGGTGTATAATTCATTTGAAATGTTGTTGAATGCAATTAGCAATTATTTTGTTGTGGATTTTAGCATCTGGGTTCATTAGAGATATTGGTCTGTAATTTTCTTTTCTTATGGCATCTTTGTTTGGCTTTGTATTAGTGTAATGTTGGCATCATAGAAAGAGTTAGGCAATATTCCTTCTACTTCAATTTTTTGAAAGAGCTTAAGCAGGATTGGTGTTAGCTCTTTCCAGATTGTTTGGTACAATTCACTTGTAAAGCTATCCGGTCCTGGGCTCTTCTGATTTGGGAGGATTTTGATGACTGAGTTTATATCTTTACTTGTAATTGGACTGTAGAGTTCATCAATTTCTTCTTTCATCAATGTAGGCTGCTTGTGAGTTTCTAGGAATTTGTCCATTTCCTCTAAATTATTATTTAGAGGAATATAATTTTTCACTGTATCCTCTTATGATACTGTTTATTTCTCTGGGGTCAGTGGTGATATCCCCTTCCTCATTTCTTATTTTGTGTATTTGCATCTGCTCTCTCTTTTACTTTGTTAGTCTGCCTAAGGCTTTGTCATTTTTATTGATCTTCCTGAAGAATCAGCTTTTGGCTTTGTTTATTTTTTCTAGTGCTTTCTCATTTTCTATTTCATTTAGTTCTGCTCTAATATTTGGTATTTCTTTCTTTCTACTTCCTTTTTGTTTGGTTTGCTGTTGTTTTATCCATTCTTTCAGGTGTGTAATTAGGTCTTCAATTGTAGCTCTTTCTTCTTTTTTTGATATATGCGTTTATCACTATGAATTTACCTCTCAGTGCAGCTTTGCCTGCATCCCATAGGTTTTGATATGTTGTGTTGTCATTGCCATTTCTTTCAAGCTAGTTCCTGATTTCTTTTGAGATTTCCTTCTTGAACCACTGTTTGTCTAATAGTGTGTAGTTTTACTTCCATATCTTTGTGCCTAATCTGGTTCTCTGGCCCTTGATGATTTCCAATTTCATTCCATTGTGGTCATAAAAATTACTTTGTATAATCTCAATCTTTCTGATGTCATTGAGAGTTGTTCTTTGGCGTAGCATGTGGTCTATCTTGGAGTATTATCCATGTCCACTTGAGAAGAATGTATGCCCTGCTGTATTTGGGTGTAGCGTTCTGTATATATCTATTAGGTCCAGATCCTCTAATGTATTATTCAGGTTCTTTGTTTCTTTTTTGATTCTCTGTTGAGATGTTCGGTCTAATGGTGATAATGGCGTATTCAAGTCCCCACTATAATTGTAGAGACATTTATGTATCCACTTATTCTTTCCAGTGTTTGTCTTGGGTATTTTTAGGTGGCCTGATTAGGTCTATAAATGTTTTTGATTGTTCTTTCTTCTTGAAAGATTACCTATTTTACTAATATATATTCTTCATCTTTGTCTCTTACAATAGTTTTGCATTTAATGTCTATTTTGTCCAATATTAGGATAGCTACTCCCACCCTTTTTTGGTTCTTGTTTGCTTGTAAAATTGTTTTCCAACCATTCACTTTCAGCTTCTTTGAATCCCTAGGTCTAAGGTGGGTTTCTTGTAGACAACATATAGATAAGAATATTTCCTTATTCATTTTGCCAATCGGTGTCTCTTGACTGGTGAGTTTAATCCATTAACATTTAGTGTTACTACTCTCAATGAATTTCTTACATCAGCCATATTTTCTTTGGGTTTATGTATGTCTTATGTTGTTTTTATTTCTCTTTTTGTCTTTTTAGTTTCTCTTACACTCTCCTCCATCTTTTCCTCTCCTGTTTTTTCCTTTTAACCTGTAGAACTTCCTTTAGTATTTTTTGAAGGGCAGGTTTCTTCTTGACATACTCTCTTAATTTCTGTTTATCTGTGAATATCTTGAACTCTCCATCATTTCTGAATGCCAATTTTGCTGGATAGAGAATTCATGGCTGGAAGTTTTTTTTCTTTGAATACCTTGACTATGGCATCCACTATCTTCTTGTCTTCATGATTTCAGGTGAAAAATCAGTACTTAATCTTATTGAGCTTCCCTTGTATGTGATGGTTCTCTTTTCTTTTGCTGCCTTGTGCACTTTCTCTTTGACTTGAACCTTGGACATTTTGATAAGTATATGTCTCAGAGTAGGCCTGTTAGGATTTATACTGTTTGGGGTGTGCTGTGCTTCCTGGACCTATACATCCATCTCCCTCAATAGTATTGGGACATTTTCAGCCATTATTTCCTTCAACACTCCTTCTTTTCCTTTTCCCTTTTCTTCTCCATCTGAGATGCCTATGTTTATATGCATATGTTTGTGCATTCTGTGTTGTCATTCAAAACCCTAAGTTCTTGCTGGATTTTTTCTTTTTATCTATTTGTTCTACTATCTGTTTGATTTCAGATGTACCGTTTTCCACATCACTGTAACTTTCCCCTGCCTGTTCGAATCTCCTGTTATATGCTTCCAGTGTCTTTTTTACTTCCTGGATTGTATCATTCATCACCATCATATCTGTTATTTTTTACGTATATTTACAATTTCTTCAGTATGTCCTCCTAGTGTCTTCTTAATACCCTTAATATCTTCTTTCACTTCATTAAGTTGGTCCATGATATTTGTTTGGTCATGTTTGATAAGTTGTTCAATGTTCTGCATCTCTTCCTGGTTTTTAGTTTGTTTATTGTACTGGTCCATGTCTTCCTGTTTCTTAGTATGGTTTGTACTTTTTTGTTGCCCTCCGGTCATCATTTATCTTGATGGGTTTATTCGGTTGATTAGCTTCTCTCTCTGCTCTAGAGTTTTGTTTAGCTGCTGGTTTTGTGTTTGTGTTAAGTTTTCTCTTTGACACTTTGTTCTTCTAGTTCTATTTCTTTGCTGTTTTCTGTGTTCTGGTTTTATCTTGAGAAATCTATCTCCCTGTTCACCTCCCTCCACGTTGATGCCCCCAAATCTTCCACTCTGTTGGCTTCCAGAACAGCTAACTTGGGCAAGATCCTGTCCCCAATCAGTTGTCTTTTGTGAGATAGATGGTGAGCATCCACTTAAACAGATGCCATCTTGCCTTCTATCTGCTTTTTTCTATAACTTAATTCTATCACAAGATTTTAATTTGATCTATGACCAAATATGAAATGCTCTTTTTACTTTTTAGCTGTTTGTATATTTATGAATAAGATTAGCCAAAACTATTTATAAAACACCAGTGAATATTTCCATAAGAAAAGCTATTATGTATTTAAAATTTTGTGAGAATATAAACATTTTGAGTAAACTGGTAAAATATATTAGTATTTCATTAAATTCTTTCCTCTCCTCATATTGTTTACTCTTTAAAATAGGTCTTTGGATTTAGAAAGGGGTTTGCTTGTATAGTTAAGGAAACTAGATTTAAACTTTCAATGACTTACTAAGGTATTTACAGCTAAAAATCTGGCAGATCTAGAATATAAACTCTAGATTTTCTACTCTGAGATGGCATTCTTTAAAATTGTGTTTTATTTCTTCTCTACAGAATAGATGGAATAATTTCTGAAAGTGGAATATGTATGGTTATTTCTATGATACAATTGAAGAACACATTGTTTTTTGCACATTAGTTGTCCTTAAAATTTCATATATTGAAGCCACAGAATTTACACACATTTCATAACTTCCAGTTACTATATAGGTTCCTAAAAATATATTGTTGGAAATGTTTCAGATCATGTGTAGTCTAATATAGGGTGGTTCAAAATAAATGCAAACTAATTAAAGGATGTTCTATTTTCAAAGGGAGACCTAGTAAATACTCAATAGGAAAGAAAAGATACTTTTAAATGTTCAGCATCACAGTCATTTGAATTGCCTGGTACCTATTCTCTAGGACTCTAATGAGAGTATTTTTCATCTCTTTGTTCTTAAGACTATAAATGAGTGGATTCAGCATGGAGATCACTGTAGTATAAAAGACAGAGACCACTTGATCCTTGCCCAATCAGTAGGACTTCTTTGGTTTTAAATAGGTAAAAATTATAGTGCCGTGAAAGGTAGTGTTTCCCAAGAGGTGGGAGGCACAAGTAGAAAAGGCTTTATGGCTTCCTGAAGAAGAATTTATTTTCAGAATAGTAGACAGAATGGACCCATAGGACACAGAAATTGTGCTAAGAGACACCACTAGGTTTAAACTATCAAGAATGAATATCATGATTTCAGTGTCATGAGTATCAGTACATGACTGGGCTAAAAGTGGGGTTAAGTCACATAAAAAGTGATAGATTATATTGGATTTGCAGCAATGCAAACTCTTCATGCAAAGAACCATGACTAATGATTCAGTAAAACCAATCATATAGCACCCAGTGATGAGGGTGTGTCTTATCCAATTTTTGTTTCTAATATTTTTTCTTTCTTTCTGTGCCTCAATCTCACTCATTTCAAGTGTCTTGCCATCAGCCTCAATGACTCTTTTTTCTTCCATCTCCAAAAACTAGGGTAAACTGTTGCAAGAGAGGGTGCTGGGTGCTGGCATGGTAAAGATCTAAAAGATAGCAATTTTTAGTTCTTTACCATGGTTACGGTATGGTTTACTTCAGGCCTCTGGAGTTTCAAACTTGTTTCAGTCAGTTCATGCCTGGGTAATTGTTTTGCTACAAGTATTGAGTCCTGGAGATCCCTACTCTGCCATGTTCCCACCTCATCTATACCTTATAGACATCATAAAGTTGGTTCTTACTTTTTAATAGTGTCAGTTATAGGACCTTCTATTGGAGTGTTTAATCCACTTACATATAAAATTATTCATGTGCTGGTTTCATTTTATCTATATATTTTTGAAATTCTGATTCTTCTCTCTCGACTTATTTTTGGCTAATATAATATTTAGTATTAAATTTTATTAACTCTGTTGGATTTTTTTAAGCCACATTTCATTGTATTATATTGCTAGTGTTTTTCTAGGGAATAAAATTTATCTCCTTAAATTACTATAGAGCTCTTAATATTATTATGGTTGCTTCTAAGCAACCAAGATGACAGCATAAGACACTCCAGGGTTTGCTTTCCCACAGAATCTTTGAAAACCTACAATAAAAGGCCAAACTATCTTCCACCAAACTTCAGAAAAGAAATGAATGATTTCAGTAACAGGGGGAGTCCTGAATCATGAAAATTAAAGTTAAAATTGATATAACAAAATAGCCTTTACTCAAACCCTGTCTGGCACAGTGTATATTGGATCTGACCTCTTATTGTAGTTCCCTGACTTTGTTTTGGAAGGAGCAAAGTAACCCCTATGGGCATAATGGAGTGCATGTATATTGTTTCCAATCTATCAAGTGGCAGCCTGAAAGCCGGACCCAAGAGTAACATTTCCTTCTTGCTCTTCCCAGACAAAATAAAGTTGTAGACATTTAAAACAGTGTAAGAAACAATCAATTCAAAATGACCTGTGGCAAAGAATTCTGGGTTTTAGGACATACTAAAGAACACCCTGAAGGAGAGTATACTATTTTGTAGAGATAAGGGAGTGTATTAGTCAAAATTCTTTAGTAAAACAAAACCAACAGAAGATATCTGTAATTATTATAAGATTTTATAAAATTATCTCAGGGGACGGTAGGGATTCACAAGTCAAATTTCTTGGGCAGGCTGCAAGTTGGGAATTCTGATGAAGGTTTTCAATACTTCAGCAGAAGATGGCTGGCTTAAGTAGAGATGGAAATTTTCTATTCACACTGCTGAAATTATCACATCTCATTTTCAGGACTTCAAATGATTGGATGAGACATCTGTCACTGCTGAAGGGAGTCTCCACAGTTAACTGTATATGTAATCAGTCATAGATGCAATCAATTTACTGATGATTTAAGTCCTTTAAATGTCCTTACAGTAACAATTAGGCAACTGCTTACTTGGCACCATTACCTGGCTAAAATGACACAAAGCTTAACCATCACAGTCCACCTCTTGTCAACTTGGAGGCCATACAAAATCACATTAAACCATACTTGATTTCTAAATAAAAACAATAACAGACTTCCCTGAATATAACTGGAAACACATTAAATCTCTCAAGAATAGGGTGCAAAACCTTGGGTAATACTCACTCTTAAACTTGTTATACTATAACTTAAATATTAGAACATGCAACTGATACAAATTTTTTATATGATAAGGAAATAAGATAAGGAAGCTATATTTACTTTATGTAAAAATACAACATACTCATAACAAAACAAGGAAGATATATTCATAATGATTATATGCTTCATTTTTGTAACCGGTCACATGATCTTAATTCATATTTATCAATGCCTTCTTCCACATTCCCTTTACCCTCAAAAAGGACCTAAGCTGGATGTCGTTCTTTGACTAGTGAAGTGACTCTTGTTGGGAAAAATGGTGCTCACTGGAACATGGAGACTGATTTTTGCAGGCAGGAAGTTTTATTGAGAAGCCCTCCCAGTGGAGGGGGTCTAAAGAATAGACTTCAGCCTGTTCCCAGAATGGGGGATATGAATTTACACAGTACTTTCCTAAGTGGGGAAATGATGGTTGGGAGAAGGGGGCAGCATTCAAATGAGGTTCAGGGCCCAATAGGAAGCTCTAGAGGTGAAAATTTTCCCTTGTATGGCTAGAGCACAATGACCTAGGGAGTTATGTGTCCTTGGAGTGCTAGAGGGATGATGCCTTGGTCTGGAGGGAGGAAGTTTTCTATCTCACTTTACTCCCAGCTCCACCTGGTTTCTTTACTCAACCTTTGGGGAAGTGTCATGTTATTAGGCACAGAGGCTATGGGCTGGGGGATAGTGCTTGTCTTTCCTAATGTATATCAGGGGGAACTGAGTTACAGCTTGTTAATTATTATTGCAAACCTAGTGAGGGGGAGCCTCTAACAACTCCAACTTTCATGCAAGAAGTTTCTGGGCCATTGGTAGTCCTGCCTGTATTGGGTTGTTGTAGTTTTCCATTGACTTTAATCACAGGGCATAGTGATATTTAAAAACACACTAGAGGATCTTCTGTATTTCAGGACAACTATTCTTTACTGCCATTGTGCAGGTGCAGTCTTATTTCCACTTGATAGTCAGGACCAATCACTCCAGCCAGTAAGCACAGTATTTTTTTTTCTTTGCTTGATGATTCAGAGGCATAAGAAGCCCATCATGGTTTAACTTACAGTTTTATGAAACTGTAATTGTGTCTCCTGGTGGAATCACTTCTCCTTTGGGAACTAAGCCCTCTAGACCAGAAGAGCTAAAGGTTGCAAGGACAAGAAACAAATATTTTCTGGTGCCACTCCCATTTCAACCCCTTGATTCCTGTACCCATGGATCCTGGCTATAGGAGAAACAGCATCATAGAGTAGATGCTGATTCACAACCTCCTGGAGGTAATGACCCAGACCTGCAAGATATTGTCTCCTATTTGGCACCATAATTGAGTATCCAAAAGGTCATTCCACCATTCTAACAATCCAGCTGCTTCAGAATTATGGGGAACATGGTAATACCTGTGAATTCAAAGAGGGGAGTGAGTGTGGGATTTTGCTGCTGGTAGAATGGGCAGTCACATTGGTTAAGTCAGGTCAGCCTTGGTGAGAGAAAGTCCATGTTGTGAGCATGCATAACCTCCATCCCTAACACCATAGCCATTCTGTTCATGAACCCATTGGGCAATGTCAGGCATGGCTGGGGAAAGAGGCTGACTGGTATCCACAGAATAGGTCCTCTTATCCTCTTGATTAAATAATCTTCTGCTGAAGTCACCCTATGGTGAGCATTCATGTGGGACACAAATATTTCCATGTTATTTGCCCACTCAAAATGGTTTATCCATATACCTCTTCACCAGATCTCTATGTCAATAATTTTCCAATCACATTACTTCAAGATCCCTGATAATCCAGCCAATCATTGGTGAAAGCCCATGATTCAGTGTCTAAATGCACTTCTGTCCATTTCTCCTTCTAAGTAAAATAAACTACCAGGTACACTGCTCAAAGTTCTGCCCAATGGAAGCATTCCCCTCACCACTGTCCTTTAAGGATGTCCTAGAAAAGGGCCACAGTGCTGTTGCTGTCCACTTTCAGGTGGTAGCTGCATATCATGCAGAACATCTATGTACCAGGGCCAAATTTTCTCTTCCTCTATCAAATGATTGTAAGGTCTTATCTAAGAGGCCATAGCTTGAGCTAGGATAGAAAAGATAATGTGGCAGGAGAGGGGCCTTGGGTATTTAGCCACTTTGTCCTGTAACTATCAAGACCAGTCGAGCCCTATCTTATATAAACCACTTCTATTTTATGAAGGAGTGCTGCTGTGTATGCCCATCTTTATGGTTTTCTGGTCAGACAACAATCAACTTATGAGTTGCATAACTCAGGTCTCATGGTAACTTGTTGACCCATGGTTAAGCAATTGGTCTCTAATAAGGTCTAGTAGCAGACCAGAAGCTGCTTATCAGAAAGGATGCAAGGCTTTGTTCCTAAGTCCTGAGGGGTGTCTTATTATCCTATAGAGGCCTGAAAAAGAATCTGGAAAGAATATCTATTTGCCACTGGCACTACCAGTTTTATTGGATCTGCTGAATCATATAGCCCAAGTGGCAGAGCATCTTGCACTACAGTCTGGACCTGTCACAGAGCATCCTCGTTTCCAGTCCCCACTGAAATCTAGCAAGTGTTCTGGTCACTTGGTAAATGGGCCAAAGTAACATAACCAAATGAAAAATATGTTGTCTCCAAAACCTGAAGAGGCCAACTAAGTGGTTGTGCCTCATTTTTGGTCATAGGTGGGGCCAGATGCAACAGCTTATCCTTCACTTTAGAAAGGATACCTCAACATGCCTCACACCATACATAGGACATCTACAAATTTAAGTGAGTTGGAAGGCCCCTGCATTTTTGTTGTATTTATCTCCCATACTCTGACATGCAAGTGCCTTAACAAATAAGTCTAAAGTAGTTTCTACTTCCTTCTCACTAGGTCCAAACAACATAGTATCTTAAATATAATGGGCCAATGTCATGTCTTATGGGAGGGAGAGACTATCAAGTTCCCTGTAGACAATATATATGACATAGAGTTGGAGAATTTTATACCTGTGAGGTAGGAGAGTGAAGGTATATTGCTGGCCTTGTCAGCTGAATGCAACTGTTTCTGGTGGTTCTTACTAACAGAAACTGAGAAAAATGCATTTGGAAGATCAATAGCTGCATATCAGGTACCAGGGGATGTGCTGATTTGCTCAAGCAAGGATACCACATCTGGAACTGCAGCTGCAATTAAAGTCACCACCTGGATAAGTTTATGATAACCCACTGTCATCCTCTAAGATCCATCTGTTTTATGCACAGGCCAAATAACATAATTGAGTGGGGATGTGGTGGGAATCACCACCCTTACATACTTCAAGTCCTGGATGGTGGCAGTAATCTCTGCAGTATCTCCAAGAATGCAGTATTGTTTTTTTTATTTACTATTTTGCTAGGTAGGGGCAGTTCTAGTGCCTTCTACTTGTCCTTTTTTACAATAATAATCCTAACACCACAAATAAGAGAACCAATGTGGAATTTGCAAGTTGCTGAGTATGTTTGTTCTAATTATGCATTCCAGAAGTGGGGAAATAATGACTGGACCCACTGTGAGATGGACCTGATATAAAACTCTATGGATCACTGACCTCCATAAGTCCCTACTCTGATGGTAAACCACTGTGACACTTTAGGTCTGTAAATGTTCTCAAGTCTGTTGTTGTTGTTTTTTAATTCAAGTTAGACTTTAGCTCCTTTGGCCCACAATTCTTCTGCTTATATAGATCAAGTATAAGTAGATCTACCATCTATGTTACCATCTATATTAGTAGACTGGCCATCTATGTTACTTCTTAGTACCCCATGATCTATTCGTCAATGCCATAGGTCTCAGTGACTCAGATTATTCTGATTACTGCTTTGAGTCTGCTGCAAATTGTGGTATACATGCTCACCTTGTCTTTGTCAGTTGAATGTTGCCACTTGTTTTTTGCCAACCTGTGACTGGATCATCCCCATAGAGTTTAAGGATTCCAGTTCAGATACAGCAGTTCCTACAGTACTATATCACCTACAGAGAAGAGAAAATGCAGAGCTCTTTAGGGAAGATGGAATTAGTTTCCCAATTTTTTTCCTCATAACCCTGGTGAATGGTGTGTCTTTTGAACATTCCTGGGATTGGTGAGCATGTCTTACATGACAGATCCACTCTAACATTATAAACTTTCTAAACCTTTGGATCTCCTCATCTACATTAAAATAGGTCAGTTCTAGAATTTTGACATTAAGTAATGTTGACCATCTTTTGGTCTATGTTTCAACCATCATCAAATTAACTGTTAGAGCCCTTCAAACCCTTTGAGCTACAACATTGAATTCAAAATCTCTGCTTAATGGGCCCATATCAATAAATTCAGCCTGATCCAACTTTATATTCATTCCAACATTATCCCACTACCTTAATATCTATTCCCACATATACTGCCATGATTTCTGCCTATATAAACTGGAAAACTCATGCACTTCTGTTGATTTATACTGTAATCCCTCATGGATCGCACTTTGTACCTCACTTTTTGGGGCCTGTTGGACTCAGTCTGGTTATACTTTTGGAAGAATGAGGGATTGTGGTAGTTGGTAATGAGAATTTTAAGAAGTTTCTTTCAAGCCAGTTGCCTCACAGCATTCCAAATCAGTTTCACCTGGTGAATCAAGATTAATCTATTGACATGGTGGTTGGATGGCAGACTCCTTGAGGCAGACAGTATGTCAGGAAGCTGCTTTCTAAGCATGGTCTGGAGGTCAGGTGGCTGTTTTCTCAGGGTGCATGATTACCATTTTATTTGACAAAGATTCAGCAGTATTTAGGGTCTCAGTGGCCTAGTGCCATCATTATCAACCCATTCCAATTTTCAGGATTCCATTCCATTCCAATCAATGCTTTCACTTTGAAATGATGACAATTAACTTCCCATTGTAACTTTGTAACTTACATAATGAGGCTCTGGGTATGATTTTCAGACATCTCAAGTCTGCAACTACATGAAATAATATTTTTTCATGACACAGAAAATTTGCATCCATTGTGCAAGGTTTAAGTTGCAAATTTGAAGCTGTCATCTTTTCTTTTTCTTTTCAAACTCTATCTAGAGTATGTAGAAACAACCATTGGAATCATTCTACTTTTCCACCCCCACCAAAAAAAAAAAAAAAAACTGTTAAAGTATCCCCAAATCTCATCTAAATCCATGCCTCTTCTAAATGTGTTAGTAGCTTTATGCAGTGGTAATATTTCGCATATCTCTATTGCCAGATCATGCAATGGACTACCAATGGCATCTATAATTTTGGAAGTAGAATCACTGGTGCCTTTGAATCTAAACAGAGTAGAGAGCTGTAGCAGTTTGCATTATTTATGAATTCCAAAAATAGATATTGGGTTATATTTGTGAACTGGTTTGTTCCTCTGAGCATATTAAACTGTATTGGATTTAGAGGTTTCACTTTTATTTGATTAAATAATGATTAAGGCTTTGATTCGGCCATGTGAGTAAGACATAGGAAACTACACGGCAGAGGAATTAGTTGGAGATTTAATGCTGGAGCACCAGGAAGTAAACACACAAGAGAGAACACAGAGGAATTGAGACAGCTCCATAGATATGGCAGAGGCCCTGGGAAGACAGAGACTGATAGTTTACTTGATACTGTGGAGAGAACAGAGCAGCTGAACCCAGAGAGGAATGAACCCTGGGAAAGAGATAAGACGTATCCCAGCCTATAGCAGATATTGGAAGACGCAGGGACCATGGAGCCTTAAGAGGAAGAGGAAGGCTGAACCCTTGCAGATGTCAGCAGCTGTCTTGCTCCAACATGTGGCAACAGACTTTGGTGAGGGAATAACTTATGCTTAATGGATTGGTAACTGTAATCTTCTCTCCCAAATAAATACCCTTTATAAAAGCCAATGTATTTTTGGTATTTTACATCAGCAATACTTTGGCTGACTAATACAGAATTTGGTAGCAAAAGTGGGGTCATGCTTTTGCAAATGCAAAAATGATGGAAAAGTTTTATAAGTGGGTAAGGGATATTTTGGGGGCAATTGTGAGATGTTTGATGGAAAAGAGTTCAATGCTTTGAAGAGACTGTTGTTAATAATATGGATGCTAAAGAGAATTTTTATTAGGCCCTAGAAGTAAATGATGAAACTATCATTGGAAGATGGAAGAAAGGTGATCTGTGTTTTAAAATCACAAAGAACTTAGAAAGATTAACTCCTGATGTGTTATGGAAGGCAGAATTTGAAAATGGCAAAAGTGGGCATTTAGTTGAAAATTTTTGCAAAATAACCTCAGATAATGCTTCTTGGCATTTCCTTGCAGGTTATAGTAAAATACTAGATGAGAGAGATAAGCTGAAAATTGAATTGTTGGGCACAAGGAAACCAGAAACCGATTCTAGAAATTCCAAGCTTCTAGAAATTGAATCCCAGATGATAGTGCCCATTTGAAAACTTAACTAAACTTGAAACTTGTAAATCAAGATTGAAAAAGCAGTTATATAGGAAAGACTTGTGAAAAGTCTTACTGTCTGATGGCTTGAACCCCTGATTCCTGCATGCTAAACCAACACACTTTTTGAGAGAGCTGTATGAACAAAACCACTATCAGCTTGAACTAAAAAGGACATTGACAGGAGACCTTGAAGGGGAAACAGCTCTAAGAGGAACACCATGGAAGCTGAGATCTGGAATTAAGACATCACCTTGGGCCAAGACAGGAATCTGACCCATGTGTACAAAGAGGGTAAGCTTTCCCTAGCAGTTGAAGAGGGTGGAGGTTGCTGTCCACTGTTCAAGGAGAGTTTTTCCACCACAGGGTACAGAGAGGATGGAGCACATTCCCCAACAATTAGGGAGGTTAAGGTTGCCACCATATAGGCCTGAGAGGGGTGGGCTTGTCACCTGTAGTTTAGGGAAGGTCAGGTCACCAACTCAACTTTCTGGGGTTGTATGCCAAAAGTTAGGGAAAATGTTGTCCTCACTTCACTGAAATAGGGGTTTTAAGACTAACACATAGATTGGGTAAAGTGTGGCAATCTTCCCAACACTCTTAGAGGGTGAGGTCTGGAGCTCAGTCACCACCCAGATGCTTGATGATGATGGAACCAAGAAAATGGCCCTTGGAGAAGCCTGTGGAAAGGGTGAGTCCTTATGAGGCCTCAGAGAGAAGAAACACACATCTTAAGAATGACTCTCATACTTTAAAATTTAATTAAGTATGCCCTGCAGGTTTTAAGAACTGTAGTGGACTTATGACTCTTGTTTTTCTCTCAATTTCTCCTTATGGTAATGAAAATGTTTATCCTTTGTCTGTTCATTTGTATATTGGAAACATATAAATGATTTTGTAAGTTTCAGACTCTACAGCAGAGGGGACTTTGCCCCCAAGACCAAACATATTTCTATTAACTGATTGCAATATGATTTTGTATTTAGTGTTGATACTGAAATAAGGTTTTTTGAATATTGTAATGTCTTTTTTAGAATTCAGAGAGTGGAGTATAGTAGTTTGTCTTGTTTATGAATTCCAAAAATAGATATTGATTATGTTTGTGAACTAGTCTTTTCCTCTGGGCATATTAGATTGTATTGGATTCAGAGGTTTCACTTTTGCTTGATTAAATTATGATTAGGGCTTTAATTGGGCATCATTGGTAGGAAACTACACACAGAAGATTTAGTTGGAGTTTTAATGCTTGAGCCCCAGGAGGTAAACTCACAGGAGATCTTGGGAAGAGAGAGCCTGATAGTCTACATCTGGCCTTGAGGATAGAGAAGAGCAGCTGAGCCTGGATAGATGAGCTCTGGGAGAGAGGAGACTTATCCCAGCCTATTGATGATATTGTGAGAAGCTGGGACCATGAAGCCTTAAGAGGAAGAGGAAGGCTAAACCCGTGAAGATGTCAGCAGCCATCTTACTTCCACATGTGGCAACAGACTTTGGTGAGGGAAGTAACTTATGCTTTATGACCTGGTAACTGTAAGCTTCTACCCCAAATAAATACCCTTTATAAAAGCCAAAAGATTTCTGGTATTTTGCATCAGTACTCCTTTGGCTGACAAATACAAGAACTAATTGCAAAAACCTCAGAACCAATTTAGATATCCCATTTTTAAGATTCTGTTTCTTAAGGACAACTTTTGGTATCAAACTGTATTAGTCAGGGTTCTTTAAGGAATCAAAATTGACAGGAAATATCTGAAAATATTATGAGATTTTAAAAAATTGACTCATATGGCTGTGGGGAAGCACTAGCCCAGATTCTATAAAGCAGACTGTAAGCTGTGGTCTTTGATGAAGCTTTTCAAAGAATTTTCCAGGAGAAACTGGCTGGATAAAGTAGAGATGGAAATTCTCCCTTTATATGGTTGAAATCATCACATCTTCTTGTTAGGCCTTCAACTGGTTAGAATACACAACTCACATTGCTGAAGGCAATCTCCACATTTTATTGTAGTTGTTGTAATCAGCCATGGATGCAATCAATTTACTGATGATTTAAGTCTATGAAATGTCATCACAGTAACAAATAGGCCAGTGCCTGCTTGACTAAACAACTGGGCATCATTGCTGGGCCAAGTTGACATATGTGGCTAACCATCAAAGGAAGACATTCCAATTCCAGTAACTGGGAAATTTATAAGGCCCCAAAGCTATTCCATGACAAGACACAGGTTCAGTGAAGGAAAGGACCCCATACTTTTGATTCAAGTTGATCTTCTTGATAGGAGAGCTAAACTGATTAGTTTACCAGCCTACACAGAGAGAGTTTTCAAAGGGAGTGAAAGGTGTTTTTTGCATTATTATTTTTTCCTTAATGACTGACACTGTATGACATATTTGTCATATTACTAGCTTCGTACAAACTTAGACAGCTCAGAGACTAAATCCTATAGTTAAAACATTGAAATATTAAAACTTATATTGTTTAACAAAAGTTTACATGACAGAGAACTTATGGCCCATTGAAAGGAATAAGTTAACACTTTAGTCCTCATGAAGAAATAACAGGTATTGGATATACAAAAGAAAGAATCAATGAAATAAAAACCAGCACATTAGAAATGATTCAGGCTGAAGAGGAGAAAGAAAACTCGATAAGAAAAAGTGAACACAGCCTAAGAGACAAGCAGGGCACCCTCAAGAATATGAATATAGTCCTAACAGGAGTCTAAGAAGAAAAAAGAGAGAAAGGGGCAGGAGGAATAGTCATACAATAAAAAAAAAAGACTCCTACTTTAATGAAAGAAACACACTCACATTGAAAGAGACCAGGAACAACAAACAGGGTAAACTTGAGTACAACCATGCCGAAACACAATGTAGCAAAACGGTAGGATACAAAGACAAAGAGAGAGTTCTGAAAGCAGCAAGAGAAAAGCAATATGGTTTGTTAAAGACAGTCCCTATAAAATGAAGTAAAATAAAATACAAAACAAACAATATAAAGCCATGACCATGTAAATTGATGCAGGAAAGTCATTTGTCAAAATCCAGTATGCTTATAAAAACACTCAAAAGACAAGGAATTAACTCAAGCAATTAACTCAAAATGATAAAGGTCATATTTGAAAATCCCACACCTAGCATCATATTCAAAATTAAGACCAGGATGCCCACTGTCACCAATATTATTAAACATTCTTGTGTCAGTTCTAGCCAGAATAATTAGAAAAGAAAAAGAAATAAAAGGCATCCAAATTGGAAGCATGATCCAATATATAGAAAATTCTCAAAAATCCACAATAAAGCAAAGAACCAATAATTAGTTCAGCAAAGTGGAGGGTACAATATTAACACAAACAATCAGTACTTTCTACAGATTAGTAATGAACAATGTTAAGAGGAAGTCAAGAATAAAATTACACATACTAGTGAAAATGCAAAATTCAAGTAACTAGTGTTAAATTTAGCAAGTTTTACAGAACTCACACACCAAAAACCTGCAAAACATTGATGAAAGCTTTCATGTAAGAACTGAATAAATGGAAAGATATTCCATGTTCATGGATTTGAAGACCATTGGTAAGATGTCAATTCTACCCAGAGATTTACAGACCCAATGTAAGTACTCTCAATCAAAATTCCAAAAGGCATCTTAGCATAAATGGAAAAGGCAATGTACAAATTTGTAC
>JAKSZT010054437.1:839078-852345 GCA_026826555.1 Tolypeutes matacus | reverse complement strand
GTTCAAGGTGAGACAGAAATTCTGTCTTCTGAATTCCTCAGTTTTGTCTTTGAAGATCTCCAAATGATCATATGAGAAATTCCCCATATTTCTAGGGCAACCCCCCTTGTTATTTGTAGATAAAATTAACTGATTATAGATGCATATAAAATCCACCTATGAGATACCCTTACAGTAACAATAAGGCCATTGCATGGTTGACCAAACAGGACACCAAACCTAGCTAAGTTGACACATGAAATCAACTACCACAGACTATAATGTATCTTTCTCAGTGTGGGTATCTTTGATTTTACCCTATTTGGAATTCTTTGAATACCTTAGTTTTCTATATTCATGTATTTCATCAAATTTGTGAAGTTTTCAGTTATTATCTCTTCAGATAGTCTTTCTAGGACTCCCATATTGTGTATGTTCATATGCTTGAATGTGTCCATAGACTCCTTAGACTCTGTTAAATTACTTAATTCCTTTTGTTTCTGTTCCCCCCAGACTGGATAATTCCAATTATGCTATCTTCAAGTTTGCTAATTCTTTCTTCTGTCCAAATCTGCTGTTGAACCACCTTAGTAAAGTTTTTCAGTTATTGTGGATTTCAACTCCAGAATTTCTGTGTGGTTCTTTTTTATATAAAAAATCAATTTTATTGATACATATTAATAAAACATATAATTCATCCAAAGTGCACAATCAATGGTATTTGGTATAATTACATAGTGGTGCATTTATCACTTTGATCATCATTAGAGCATTTTCATTATTTCAATAACAATAGTAAAAAAAGAACAAGAAAATTCTTCACCACTCAATCTCTCTCTGTTTCCCTGCTGTACATAGCTGCTATGTCTGGCTATTCTTGCAAAATTATTTATTTACTAATTAAGCAGTTTTATTGAGGTTTATTCACATACTATACAATCTATCTCGAGTTTATGACCAATGGCTTTTTGTATAACCATAATGTGTATTCATCATCACACAAAAAAATTAGAATTATTTCATTACTCCAAAAAAGAAAAATTCCACACCCCTTAGTTGATTCTTTTTTAAAAATTATCTCTGTTTATTTAAATTTTCATTTTCATCATGTATCATTTTCCTGATTTCTTTTAGTTATTTGTCCATCTTTTCCTTTAGTTCTTTGAGCATATTTAGCACAATTGACACAATGTCTTTGACTAGTAATTCCAATGCTTAGGTTTTCTGTTTTATTTTGTCCCTTTGAATGAGCAATACTTTACAGTTGAAACCTCACATTTGAAAATTACAATGGGTTAAAACTTGTGACCCAATTCTCTGAGTCATATGTGATCACTGAAGTCTCTTTATTTTAGCTTGTATTCAGCTAATATGTTAACAGAGATTTCCTTGAATGTCAGTAGCTCTGAGAAATAAAAACAAAAACAAAAACCCCTCTCAGTCTTTGCAGATCGGCTCTGTGCTGGAGCTTTCCATCAATGCTTAGGTCAGCTTGCCCTGAACCTATAGATCAGCCCAAAATGAATGATTAAGGTCTTCTCAAGCCTTTTCAGACCATGCATCATGCCCTGGGAGTGTGCATGACTTTCACAATTCTCCATCATACAAAAATATTCCTGGATGTTCTAATTTCTCAAGGAAACTCTCTCTGCAGCATGACCTCCCAGGTTCCAGGCACTCTTTGTGTGTCTCAAGTTTAATCTTTCACCTCAGTCAGCTGCAATTTGATTGTTCCCTTACACTGTGTCTTCCATTTCTCCATCCCAAATGAGTTCCAGTTTAGGTGAAACAGAGAAGAATGCTTGGATCAGTTCCTCAAGTAGCCAACAGATGGGTTGGGATAGATATGCATACACACTAAAGTTGTGCATAAAGTGTGCTCTTCTCTTTTTATAGTTGGAGTTCAGGGACCCAGAGACTTCAGTCAATCTGGGAAGAGGGTCTGATAGTGGAAAGTAAAAGCACCACATATTCTTCCTACCATTTCTTAGCTTGTCTTTTTCTTGATTTAGCATTTACTTGGTTACTGGAAACCTTTTCCCTGTTTTCTAGAGTTCAGAGAAAGTTGATTCTGGAATATTCTGGTTGTTTATTAATGGGGAGATCAGGCAGTTGGTGCTTCTCACTCTGCCATCTTGCTGATATCCTGTTATCATTACTTTTTTTAACTCTTTAATTTTTTTTAAAAAGATACTTAGATTAAATAAATGTTACACAAAAAATATAGAGAATCCCATACACCCCACCTCCCACACCCCAAAAACTCCCATATAAACATCCTTCATTAGTGTGGCACATTAATTGCAATTGATAAACACATCCTGGGGCTTTGCCAGTAAGCATGGACCATAGTTCACATTGTAGACCACACTCCCTCCCCACAGTTTTGCATGTTATATGATAATATAAAATGGCCCTTATCTGTCATTGCAATGTCACTCAGGACAATTCCCAAGTCCCAAAAAAGCCCCTGTATTATAACTGCTTTTCAATCTCCCAGCCCCAGAGTCTCCTGTGGTCACTGGCTCCACATCAACTGTTGTAATTTCTCCCATTGCTTGAATCACAACATGTATATAGTATAATATCAGTAAGTCCACTCTAGTCCCTAGCTCTTACCCCCATCCTCAGGAGTCTGGGACAGTGATGTCCACTCCACCTCCAATTGAGATGGAGCATATATCCCATGGGGAAGTGTTACCTCTAGGATGACTCCTGACTCATTTTGAAGACTCTTAGTAATGTAAACTCATTGTCTTTACCCTTTCCCCCTTTTATTCAAGGTTTTTTTCCAGTCACATTGCCAGTTGACACTTTTTAGCAATCCCTAAATGCACCTTGATAGGTTATCATATAGAACAACAGATGACATGGCTATCATGGTACTATCAGGCTTCCATTCAGCTTGCTTGTAGCACCCAAAGTGAGTAGATGATTTGTAGGTTCCTTGTGGGTTACAATTAGCACACTAGTTTGGCTATACCAGATGCTGAGGCAGGCTGAGCCCAGCATGGCAAAGAAAGCTCTTTGCAGGTCAGACTGAACTTGGGAACATACCTAGGCCAGGCTTCCCAGAGGGAAGAGCAGCTTCTTGGACTAGCCACTCAAGAAATACATCCTCTGTTTGTAACCTCAAATGCCATGGCACCTGAGGCCTGAGGCCCAGTCCACCACACTCAGAGGCCCTAGGTCAGACACCTGCCTGCCACACCACCATAAATAAAGTCAGCAGCAGTGGAATTGGCAGCTTGGAACATCTGCCCACTGGTGGGGCTGGGCCAGGCTATGTGACAATAGCACCCCACACCAATGGGGTAGACTATACCAGACTCAATTTTAAACCCTCATAAAATTTTGAAGAATAAAGAGATACTAGTTTTTGAAAGGTCATTTAAAAATATTTTTGTTTATTCAATATATGGTTTTGGATTTCTTTGAACCAGGAAATTTTAAGCTCCTACAGATACAGCAGGGAGCCATACACACTGTCTATGGATAAAGTACTAAAAATTTATGGAGGAAATATAGAATTAAAAATGAAGGGAAAGGGCCAAACAAGAAATTTTGTAGTGGATATAAAAAATGTGACAAATTAGTATATATTACTAAGATGGAAAATTGAAGAGGAGAGTGGTAGGGTAGAGGTCACATAGTATTCTCCAAGACAGGTTAGTTCTCAGAAGAACCTAACTCTCAGAAAGAAAAGTGGGAAGACAGTTTTCTTTCTTGACCTATTTTTTTTCTTTTATATTAAAAACTTTATTTCACATTCACAAAAATAAAAGAACAGAAAAAGACAGCTCAAGTTATGAACTCATTACTCCTAAACAGTTCTTTTTTAGGCACTTTTATCTAATCTAATTTCAGATGTTAACTCATTTGTTCCTCTAGTGTTCAGAAAGATACATAGATGAACACAGATTAGTTAAGTGAGATATTCAAGGCCTCCTTATTAATGAAAAAAAGAAGAGAAAAAATTCTTACTCATATTTATATTTTACAAACCCAAATCCCACATTCTTTTTATAACTTTTAGAATTAATATAGTACTAAGTTTATTTTTGCTACAGAAGCATTGCAATATTAACTATAGTCCATAACTTACATAATACTTTCTCATATATCACCACATCCTTAGCACCCTGTAGTAGAACATTTTTTATTTGTTTTATTAACAACAATCCTCAATTACTTCCAATATATTGTTATAAATTCCCAATATTATTCTCAAATTAGCATTACTTTTCCTAGAATACTCATTTCAGCCTTAATCACAGCCATAAATCTAAGTGTTTTTTACATTCTTTATAATGTATTGCCATCAAATCCAACCATTACCACATATTTGCATTTGGTCCCATTAAACATTCTACATACATCCAGCATCTTCTTCACCTTCTTTTTGTTGTCATTGTTGTTGTTTTTGCTGTTTTTCTCTTTTCAACAGGTTTATTGGGTGTGCTTTATAGATTATACAACTCACCCATTTTAAGGTCGAGTTTTAGCAAATATACACAGCCATGCAGATGTGCATTACATACCCCAATACGTTCTGTTGGGAGCACTTTTTTTTTTTTTTTTCAAAGACACTTAGATTACATAAATGTTACACAAAAATTACAGGGATTCCCACGTTGCCCACCTCCCACAGCTCCCATAACATCCCACATAAACATCTTTCATTAGTGTGGCACATTACCTGCAATGGATATACACATCCTGGGGCTTCGCCACTAAGTATGGACCATAGTTCACATTGTAGACCACACTCTCTCGCACATAGTTCTGCATGTTATATGCTTATGTAAAATGGCCTATATCTGTCATTGTAATGTCACTCAGGATAATTCCCAAGTCCTGAAAAAGCCCCTGTATTACAACTGCTTTTCCCTTCCCTGCCCCAAAAGCATCCAGAGGCCACTGTCTCCACCTCACTGTTATAATTTCTTCCATTGCTTGGATCATAATATGTCTACAACAGAATACCATTAAGTTCACTCTAGACCATAGCTCTTCCCCCAATACTGAGGAGTTTGGGATGGTGATGTCCACTCCACCCCCAAGTGAGAGGGGGCATATATCTGATGGATACAATGGATAAGATTATCCTGCCTGCAGATGCAGGCTCTCTTCATTCCCTGGGATGTCTGTTGTCCATCATCGTCTCCTCATCAGGTGACTTGGGTGAGTCCATTGAGCCATAGAGTAGGAGTTGCAGCTCCACTGAGATTCCAGGCACAGCTGGCATATGGGCAGGCTAGAGGCTCCAGTCTCTGGAAGTACACCTACAAAGTCCAGCATCACATATAGGTTTGAATAGGAGGGACTGATGGACCATGTGCAGGGAGGACTTATTTGAGTCCAACTCTGTCACTCTCAGGAGCACTGATTCCAAAGTAGAGTCCACTGATAAGGCATCAATCTCTGGAGCTATCCCAACTTATATAGGACCTGGGTGTCTCCAGAGCCCCTGGGAGACCCTCTGTGTGGGGTGATATCCACTTTCGTGTTCTATGAGATCCTGCTGAGGTGTGCATTATCTCTGGGGATGACCTCCCGACTCTGTTTGAAGTCTCTTAGCCACATGAACGCATATGTCTTTACCTTTTCCCCCTTTTATTCAAGGTATTTTTCCAGTCATATTGCCAGTTGGCACTTGGTATTAATCCCTCATTGCCAGGGAGGCTCAACCCTGGGAGTCATGTTCCAACTTGGGGGAAGGTAATGCATTCATATGCTGAGTTTGGCTTAGAAAGAGGACACATTTGAGCAACAAGGAGCTTCTCAGGTGGCAACCCTTAGGCACCCCATAACAGTAGGCTAAGTTTCAATTACAAGAGCAAAGACTGATAAGGCTAGTCATCAATAACAAGAACCCATCAGTGGACCATCCCTTTTTACCAGACACTGCCCCTGCACTTGGGGGACTATTGCTGCTCCCTTGGAGAATGTGACAGAGCTCTCCAGGCTGGGAATTCAGTATTCCCTCATTTATTGAGTGATTGTCTACCCACTCGATCATTTGAACAATTTTATATATCTTTCATGTATATTCAGGTGAACTTCCTCCCATGAAACCCCCATCCCAGACACCCACCACCAATGATCCTCTGCTGCCCTCATTGTACCCCTTCTGTGATCTAAACCTTCCTTGAAGATGAAGCCCATATAAAAGCCAAATACAATTAATAGGAAAATGAAATAATAATGATAAGCTTAAATGCAAGAGATAAAATATATGGAAACTCAGAAAAAAAAAACTAAAAAAAAAATTTAAAGAATTGGGGTATTCAAAAAAAATGGGAAAAAAACTAAAAAAAATTTTTTTAATTAAAAAAATTAAAAAAATATTATTATAATTTTTTCCTTTTATCACTGCATTATTGGGTGTCCAGTCTGTACCATGGCACCTTCCCCCCTCACTCCCCAGTGTCTCCCAAATTTTCATTTAATTTTCAAAGAAGTGTTAGGTCACAGCAAAATCACACACAGAATACTAGAGACTCTCATATACCCAACCTCCTTCCCCCTTCCTCACCCCATATTAAAAACTTTTGTATATGGATGGTAGTATTGCTATAACTGTTATACAGATAGTGAAACATAGTTACTAAACATTGTCAGTGGTTTACAGTATAGTTTATAATTTGTATGGTACAGTTTAATAATTTTAGATGATATTTGCCATGTCCTGTGTCCATTACTGTAAGGTAATGAAAAACAATTCCCATGACCACTAAAGACCCCCTGTTTGATCTTTTCTGTTACTTCCTACCCATCCCCCTGGGGAACATGACACTCCCCCGTCTTGACTTATTGGATGACAAGATTCATAGTTACATTCAACAAGTGGCCTTGACACACTGATTATCCTCCCCTACTAGGATCCACCCTTCCTCCTAAGAGACACCCAACTGTCTGTTTATGGGTTAATCTGTCCTACCAAAAATGGGGGTCCATCACCTTCCCACTCACCATGTGGGTCTTCACTCCCTGACACAACACATTATGACAGGATGAACACTCACACACTTCCCAGAAGCCTACTCCAGATGCACCCCATCCCGAATGCCCACCTTACCTACACCCCAGACCAGTGACACTACCTTGTCATATTCACATAAGAGCATTCCCACCCCTGGACTTTCAACCTCACACCCACGAATCCTGTGTTCACCTGTTCCCTCTCCCATCTCTCCCCCCAGTATCCTGGGTATTCTAAACCACCTTCCTAATCTACCCACCTGTCAACCCTGCACCACCAAACCCAATAGTATCACTACCCACCTGTCCTATCCTTCAATATGCAACCATATTCTATCACTTTATCATAGATTATGTCCATATGGGTGATGGCTCACAACCTTCTCTTCTCTTTCTCTCCCTTGTTAACGTATCTTTCAGACTATGGTTCTCAGAGACTGCTCACTTTCCTCAATTCAAATCAGTGTGGTCATAAACTGTTCATCCTTCAGTGCCTGGGTTGCTTCACTCAACATAAGGTCTTCAAGATTCATCTATGTTATTCCATTTGTTAGCACTTTATTCCTTCTTACAGCTGAGTAATATTCCATTGTATGTATGTACCACATTTTGTTTATCCATTCATCTGTTGATGGGCACTGGGGCTGATTCCAACTTTTGGCAATTGTGAACAATGCCGCTATGAACATTGGTGTACATATATCTGTTCATTTCTTTGCTTTCAGTTCCTCTGGGTATTTACTCAGCAGTGGAATAGCTGGATCATATGGAAGATCTAGTGTTAGTTTTCTGAGGAAATACCAAACTGTCTTCCACAGTGGCTAGACCATTCCACAATCTTACCAGCAGTGGATGAGTGTTCCTAATCCTCCACGTCCTCTCCAACACTTATACTCTGCTGTTTTTTAATAGTCACCATTCTGATGGGTGTAAGATGGTATCTCATTGTAGTTTTGATTTGCATTTCCCTAATAGCTAGCAATGTTGAGCATTTTTTTCATGTGATTTTTAGCCATTTGTATTTCTTCCTTAGAGAAGTGTCTTTTCAGGTCACTTGACCATTTTTAAAATGGGTTGTAAGTCTTTTTATTTTCAAGTTGTAGGATTTCTTTATATATGCAGGGTATTAGGCTCTTGCCAGATATAAGATTGCTAATTATTTTCTCCCTTTGGGTATACTGCCTTTATATTTTCTTGATCATTTCCTTTGAGGTGCAAGCGTTTTTAATTTTGGGGAGATCCCACTTATCTATTTTTTTTCTTTTGCTGCTCATGCTTTGAGTGTGAAGTTCATGAAACCATTTCCTATTACAATGTCCTGTAGATTTTTCCCTACATTATCTTCCAAGGTCTCTATGGTCTTGGCTGTTATATTTAGATCTTTGATCCATCTTGAGTTGAATTTTATATAAGGTGGGAGACTGTATTCCTCTTTCATTCTTTTGGATATGGATATCCAATTCTCCAAGCACCACTTGTTAAAGAAGCCTTCTCTCCCAACTGAGTGGGCTTGGTGGCCTTGTCGAATATCAGATGACTGTATATGCAGGGATATATATCAGAACTCTCAGTTTGGTTCCATTGGTCAGTAGGTCTATCCTCGTGCCAATACCATGCAATTTTGAGCACTCTAGCTTTGAAGTATGTTTTAAAGTCAGGTAATATGATACTTCCAACTTCATTTTTCTTTTTCAATATGTCTTTGTCTTTTCGGAACCTCTTACATTTCCAAATATATTTTGTAGTTAGTTTTCCGGTTCCTTAATAATTGATTTTTATTGGGATTGAATTAAATCTGTAGATTAGTTTGGGTAGGATAGACGTCTTGATGATGTTTAGTCTTCTTGTCCATGAACAGGGAATATTCTTCGATTTATTTCAGTCTTCTTTGATTTCCTTTAACAGTGTTGTGTAGTTTTCTGTATATAAGTCCTTTACATCTTTAAATTAATTCCTAGGTGTTGAATTCTTTTAGTTACTATTGTAAATGGTATTTTTTTTCTTGATTTCCTTCTCAGATTGCTCGTTATTGGTGTACAGAAATGCTACTGACTTTTCAGCATTGATCTTATAGCCTGAGACATTACTGAACTCCTTTGTAAGTTCTAGAAGGTTTACTGTAAATTTCTCTGGGCTTTCTGTGTATAGGATCATGTCATCTGCAAACAAGGAAATTTTTACTTCTCCTTTTTCAATTTGGATGCCTTTTATATATTTTTCTTGCCTCAGTGCTCCAGCAAGTACTTCTCAGACAATGTTAAATAGGAGTGGTGATAGTGGACATCCTTGTCTTGTTACCAATCTCAGAGGGAAGACTTTTAGGAATTCACCATTGGAGATGGTGTTAGCTTTGTGTTTTTTATATATATCCTTTATCATATTCAGAAAGTTTCCTTCTATTTCTATCTTTTGCAGTGTTTTTATCCAGAAAGAGTGCTGTATTTTGTTGAATGCTTTTTCTGCATATATAGAGGTGGTCATGTGATTTTTTTCTTTCAATCTGTTTATGTGGTTTACTACATTGATTGATATTCTTATATAGACCCATCCTTGCATATCCAGTATAAATCCCACTTGGTTTAAGTGTATAATCCTTTTGATATGTTGTTGAATGTGATTTGCAAGTATTTTGTTGAGGATTTTAGCATCTAGGTTTATTGGAGAAATTGTTCTGTAATTTTCCTTTCTTGTGGTACCTTTATTTGGTTTTGGTATTAGGGTAATGTTGGCATCATAGAATGAGTTAGGCAATATTCCTTCTACTTCTATATTTTGGAAGAGCTTAAGCAGAATTGATGTTAGCTCTTTCTGGAATGTTTGGCAGAATTCAGCTGTGAAGCCGTCTGGTCCTGGGCTCTTCTTTTTGGGGTTTTTTTGATGACTGAGTCTATCTCTTTACTTGTAATTGGGCTGTTGTGTTCATCAATTTCTTCTTTCATCAAGGTAGGCTCTTTGTGAGTTTTTAGAAACTTGTCCATTTCCTCTAAATTATCATTCTTGTTGGCATATAATTTTTCAAAGGATCCTCTTATGATATGCTTTATTTCTGTGGTACGAGTGGTGATATCCCCTTGCTCATTCCTTATTTTGTGTATTTGCATCTTTTCACTCTTTTTCCTTGATAGTCTGGCTAAGGGTTTGTCAATTTTATTGATCTTCTTGAATAACCAGCTTTCGGTTTGGATTATTTTTTCTAGTGCTTTCTTATTCTCTATTTCATTTTGTTCTGCTCTAATCTTTGGTATTTTTTTCTTTCTACTTCCTTTAGATTTAGTTTGTTGTTGTGTTTCCAATTCCTCCAAGTGTGCAGTTAGGTCTTCAATTTTAGCTCTATCTTGTTTTTTAATATATGTACTTATGGCTATGAAATTCCCTCTCAGGACAGCTTTGGCTGCATCCCATAGGTTTTGATATGTTGTGTTCTCATTTTCATTAATTTCAAGGTAGTTACTGATTTCTTCTGAGATTTCCTCCTTGACCCACTGTTTGTCTAAGTGTGTGTTGTTTAACTTCCATATATTTGTACCTAATCTGTTTCTCTGGCCCTTAGTGATTCCCAATTTCCTTCCATTGTGGTCAGAGAAATTACTTTGTACAATCTCAATCTTTTTAATTCATTGAGAGTTATTCTGTAGCCTAGCATATGGTCTATCTTGGACCATGATCTATGTGCACTCTAGAAGAATGTAAATCTTGTTGTATTTGGGTCTAGTGTTCTGTATATGTCTGTTAAGTCCAGGTTCACTTATATATTGTTCAGAGTTTTTGTTTCTTTATTGATTCTCTGTCTAGATGCTTTGTCTAATTATTATAATGGTGTATTAAATTCCCCCACTATAATTTTAGAGGCATTTATTTCTCCACATTTTTTTCCCAGAGTTTGCCTCATGTATTGTGAGGCACCCCGATTAGGTGCATAAATGTTTATGATTGTTCTCTCTTCTTGAGAGATTACCCCTTTTACTAATATATAGTGTCCATCTTTGTCTCTTACAATAGTTTTGAATTTAAAGACTATTTTGTCTGATATTAGAATAGCTACTCCTGCCCTTTTTTGGCTATTGTTAGCCTGTAAAATTGTTTTCCAGCCATTCACTTTCAGCCTCCTTGAATCCTTGGATCAAAGGAGGGTTTCTTGTAGACAGCGTATAGATGGATCATATTTACTTATCCATTCTGCCAATCTGTGTCTCTTGAGTGGTGAATTTAATCCATTATAATTCAGTGTTATTACTAGCAACGAATTTCTTATTTCAGCCATATTTTCTTTGGGCTAATGTATGTCCTATGTTGTTTTATATCTCTTTTTGTCTTTTTAGTTGTTTCAAAACTCTTCTCCAACTCTCTCTCCCTTGTTTTTTCCTTTCAACCTGTAGAACTTCCTTTAGTATTTCTTGAAGTGCAATTTTCTTATTGCCATACTCTCTTAATTTCTGTTTATCTATGAATATTTTGAACTATCCATCATTTTTAAATGCCAGTTTTGCTGGATAGAGAATTTGTGGCTGGAAGGTTTCTCTTTTAGTACTTTGACTATGCCATACCACTGTCTTCTTGCCTCCATTGTTTCAGAGGAGAAATCAGCATTTAATCATATTGTGCTTCCATTGTATGTGATGGTTCTCTTTTCTCTTGCTGCCTTGAGTATTTTCTCATTGTCTTGAGAATTGCACATTTTGATAAGTATATGTGTTGGAGTTAGCCTTTTAGGATTTATACTGCTTGGGGTGTGCTGTGTTTCCTGACATGTACATCCATCTTTCTTAATAGGGTTGGGAAATTTTCAGCCATTATTTTCTTCAACACTCCTTCTCTTCCTTTTCCCTTCTCTTCTCCTTCTGTGATGCCCATAATGCATATGTTTGTGCATTTTGTGTTGTCAGTTAAATCTCTGTGTCCCTGCTGGATTTTTTCTATCTTTTTATCTATCTGTTCTACTATCTGTTTGATTTCAGATGTATTGTCTCCCACATCACTAATTCTTTCTTCTGCTTGTTCAAATCTGCTGTTATGGGAATCCAGCATCTTTTTTATTTCTTCGATTGTGCCATTGATTACCATCATATCAGTTATCTTTTTATGTAGTTTTACAATTTCTTTAGTATGTTCTCTGAGTGTCTTCTTAATATCCTTAATCTCTTCTTCACTTCATTAAGTTGGTCCATGATATTTATTTGGAAAGCTTTGATTAGTTGTTCTATGTTCTGCATCTCTTCCTGGTTTTTAGTTTGTTCATAGGACTGGTCCATGTCTTCCTGTTTCTCAGTGTGGTTTGTAATTTTTTGTTGCCGTCTAGTCATCATTTTATCTTAATGGGTTTATTCAGTTGATTAGCTTCTCTCTCTGCTTTAGAGTTTTATTTAACTGGTGGTTCTGTGTGTGTGTGTGTTAAGTTTCTCTTTGACACTTTTTCTTCTTATTTTATTTCCTTGCTTCTTTCTATATTCCCTTGCAGGCAAAAGATTAGGGCCAGAGGAATTGAAAGATGTGAGAAAAGAAGAAGGATAATAATAATATTGATAAAAGTTAGATGAGGGACTGTATAAGACTTTTTGAAAAGAATATTTAACTCATGTAGGCAGTGTAGACTAATAGGGAAAAAAGTATAGTACCTACAATGCACTGGGAAACCAAATAGAGGAATATATATAATGATTTAGAAGACTAGAATGATGAGGAGGGAGAGAAAGAATAAAGAAATGGCTGAAATGAAAAAGTTAAAATTAATTTAAAAAGAAAACAATAGATAGAATAAAAATTGACACCCTTAAGTTGTGGGCTAATGAATAAACGTGGTATGTAAGAACCACAACAGAAAGCAGAACGCAGAAAGATGAAGGAAGGAAAAAAGATAGCTTGGGTGACAAAATCTATATAGACAGAGAATGGGAAATCATTGAAGAAGAAGCACAGCAAGGAAGAGAAAAGCTAGCAGCACCTAATTTTTAAAAAAAGAAAGAAAGAAAAAAAGTTAGGGGAAGGAAAGTGGAAAGAAAAGCAAGAGACAACAAATAAACAGAGAAAAACCAAACAACCACACAAGCAAGCAGTCAAACAAAGCTAAGGAAGAACAGTGTTCCTTCTTGGGCCCTTGTGGAACCTCTCAGCCTGCTTGTGTTTACCAGTCAATTGCCCTGCAAGGTTCTATCTGCAGGTTTGTGGCAGATTTTAGCTATTAAACTAAATTAAAAAGAGAAATTCATTTTTTATTTTTTAAAGTGAGTGTCTTCTTCTTCTTCTTCTTCTTCTTCTTCTTCTTCTTCTTCTTCTTCTTCTTCTTCTTCTTCTTCTTCTTCTTCTTCTT
>JAKSZT010054437.1:795937-819565 GCA_026826555.1 Tolypeutes matacus | reverse complement strand
CTTCCAAATAAATTTCATAATTAGTTTTTCCAATTTGGTAAAAAATGCTGTTGTAATTTTTATTGGGATTGCATTAAATCTGTAAATCAACTTGGGTAGGGCAGACATCTTAATGATGTTTAGTTTTCTAATCCATGAACATGGAATAATCTTCCATTTATTTAGGTTTTTAATTTTGTTTAACAATGTTGTGAAGTTTTCTGTGTACAATTCCTTTACATCTTTGGTTAAGTTTATTCTTAGGTATTTGATTCTTTTAGTTCTATTGTAAATGGAAATTTTTTCTTGATTATCTTCTCAGATTTCTCATTATTGGTATCTAGGAATGCTACTGATTTTTGCATGTTGATCCTGTACTTTACTGAACTCATTTTATCAGTTCTAGAAGATATGTGTATATTTCTTGGGGCTTTCTGTGGATAGGATCATGTCATTTGCAAATAGTGAAATTTTTACTTTTTCCTCTCCAATTTGGATTTCTTTTTAAATCGTTTGCTTGCCTAAGTGATTGAACAAGTAGTTCTAAAACAATGTTAAATAAGATTGGTGACAGTGGGCATCCTTGTCTTATTCCAGATTTAGAGGGAAAGACTTTAGCATTTCACCATTGAATATGATGTTAGCTGTGGGTTTTTCATATATGCCATTTATCATGTTGAGGAAGTTTCCTTCTATTCCTATCTTTTGAAGTGTTTTTACTAAGAAAGGATGCTGTATTTTGTCAAATGCTTTTTCTGCTTCAATAGAGATGATCATATAATTATTTTCTATCTGTTAATGTGCTGTGTTACATTGATTGATTTTCTTATGTTGAAACATCCTTGCGTACCAGGGATGAAACCCAATTGGTCATGGTGTTAAATTCATCTGATGTGCTCTTGAATACATTTACCAAGGATATTTTGAGGAACTTAGGATCCAGTTTCATTAGAGAAAGTGGTCTGTAGTTTTCTTTTCTTGAGGTGTCTTTATGTGGCTTTGATGTAAGGGTGATTTTGACATCATAGAATGAGTTAGACAATGTTCCCTCCTCTCAATATCTATTTTTTTGGAAGAATTTAAACAAGATTTGTGTTAGTTCTTTTTGGAATGATTGGTAGAATTCACCTATAAAGCCATCTGGTCCTGGGATCTTCTTATTTGGGAGGTTTTTTAAAATAACTAATTCACTCTCATTACTTGTGATTGGTCTGTTGAGTTCATCAATTTCTTCTTTCATAAGTGTAGGCTACTTGTGTGTTTCTAGTGATTTGTCCTTTTCATCTAAGTTATCTGTCTGGTTGGTGCACAATTTTTCAAAGTATCCAACATGATACTCTTTATTTCCATGGGATCAGTGGTGATATCCCCTCCCTTGTTTTTTTTTTTTTTTTTTTTTTTTTTTTTGTTATTATTTGCACGTAAAATCATTTTCCAAACATTCATTTGCAATCTCCTTGCATCCCTGGGTCTAAGGTGAGTTTATGTAGACAGCATATAGATGGGTCATATTTCCTTATCCATTCTGCCAATCTGTATCTTTTAACTGGAGAGTTGAATACATTGTCATTCAATGTTATTACTGTCAAGGCAGAGCTTACATTAGCCATATTTTCTTTAGTTTTATATGTGTCATATTTTGCTTTTATTTCTCTTTTTATCTTTTTAGTTATTTTACTAATAATCTTCCTTTCTATACTCTCCTCCAACCCTTTATTTCTTATTTTTCTTTCTACCTACAGAACTCCCTTTAGTATTTCTTAAAGAGCAGGTTTCTTATAGACAAACTGTCTTAATTTCAGCTTATTTGTGAATATTTTGAACTCCCCTCATTTTTGAATCCTGGCTTTGCTTAATGCAGAATTCTTGTCTAATAATTTTTTTCCTCTTTAGGATGTCAGCTATGTCATACCACTGCCTGCTCACCTCCATGGTTTCAGATGAGAAATCAGCACTTAATCTTTTTGACCTTCCCTTATAGTGATGGATCTTTTCCCACTTACTGCTTTCAGTTTTCTCTCTTTGTCTTGCAAATTGTTAATTTGGTAAGTACATGCCTCAGGGTAAGCCTGTTAGCATTTATACTGTTTGGAGTGCACTGTACTTCCTGGACATTTCAAAAACATTCCTGCTATTTAAATCACTGAAGAGAAATCTCACTCTATCCTCTAAAGCACTTTTCCTCCTTCCAGGGTACAAGATGCCCATTCCCTTCTGAGTTGGCAACCATCAGCCACAGGGTTTTCTGATGCTTTTCACCTCAGGGGTGAGTTATGGGCACCATTTCCAGCTGTGGGGGCAAGTAACTCAAGTTTCCTTTTGGTCTCTTTGTCTTTCTGTCTCCAATCCCTCCTGTACTATGTGTGTGGCATTCTCCTTGCCTGCAGATCCATAAAGCAGCTCCATTGGACAGCTTTTGCTTTTCTTCCTGTTTTATAAGAGCACTATACCCTGCCTGACCTACTCAATATTGAGGTTGAAAATAATGGGTTTTTCAAGAGACACATATTGTAAAATGTCTTAGATTTTTCTTTGTGGCTTAAGACCTAATTTTACTTACATCAGGGCATTCTCTATAACATAGCACAGGCAGAACATGCATGAGTGAAGTTCATACACTGAAGGTTTTTCATATTTAAAGTTCTAACTCATCTTTATATTCTGACTCTTCAGTGTGAGACAATATCCAGGGATCACCAAAAATCTGAGTAATGCTTCTATGAAAATTAAGGACCAATTCAAAAATACAATACGGCAACATTTAATTTGTGTTAAAAATATAACTCAGGCCAAATAACATTGTTAGGAATATGTGTGCAGATGAGAAGTCTGAACACATATGGAGGGGTTTGGTAGCAAAGAAAGAGAAAAAAACATATAGATCAATTAGAAGTATAGATATATGCACACAATTTAATCTGCTGTTGAAGATGGAATTGTATAATTCTAGGAAACAAAAACAGTAAGTTGGAAGCTATAGACAGATTATTGCATTTTCTAAAAACAAATATTTTTCTCATTGCATGTATAACTCATTTACAATTAAAAATAAGCAGTAAAAATCATACTGAATGAAATCATACAGAGTAGGTTCCTTGACTAAAAATACTGATTTCTCTATATAACATTACACAAATAAAGAAAGAAATTCCGGGAGTTGTGTCTCCTATTGAGGGTTGCAGACATCAGGAAGATGCTGCAGGTGAAGTGACTGCAAAACTTCCTTCTGCCACTGGCTGGCATGCTAGGGGTTGGGGGCACACTGCCTGCCACCTCTGCCTCTGCTCAGGGTCAGAGTGACCCACACAGCTGAGCTACCAGTATGGGAAGGACAGCCTTGGAGTGTCCCCATCAGTACAGCCTATGGTGAGCACCAACTTTACAGACATCATGGCTCAGAGAATTATCACAATCTGGGAGCTGAGGGAAGGATGTGCATGGGCCCTGCCTGGCCCAGTTACTATAGAAACTACCACAGCTCCCCAGTTCATGATGGATGCCTCCAACCTCATCCAGCTCTCTGCAACCTGTGTGCATCTCTTGGGGCTCCTTTCTGCAGAACAACTTACAGAAGTGCTGGTCCTGATACTCTTCAATAAGATGTAAGTGGGGCGTATTTGGCTCAAATGGTTGGGGGTTCGTCTGTCATATGGAGGGACCTGGGTTCAATCCCCGGGACCTCCCAGTAAAATAAAAATAAATAAATAAATAAATAAAAGATGTAAGGTGACCTGACCAGTTACATGACCATGGAAGAGATAAAGTCATTCATCAGGCTCGCCAACATCATTGTTTGTGTGAAGAAAGATATCACCATGGCAGAAATCAGTGCCCCCTAAGGGACCAGTTTGGCTGGGGTTCTGCACTGGCTGCAGGACACCCACAAAACCAACAACTGATGAAAAGGCAGAAAAATGTGGTTGACCCACTCTGTGGTGAGGGGGCAGAGGATGGCGTTGCTTGCTCTCCAATGTCTGTCTTTGTAGGGGCAGAACAACCTAGCATCAGTCCTAGAAGACTGGGCTCTGTGTTGAAGTGGGGTTTCAGGCAAACTGAGGCACACAGAGAACAGGCTCCAGACATCTAACCTCTACATGGTAGCACCTGGAAAGAATGTCCCCATAAGACTATCCCCAGGACTGGGAGAGAGGTTCAGGCAGGAAGTGAAAGGCTTGGCCAGGGGCACCAATGGAAGATGCTGGGATTTGCCCACCCTCCTCCAGGAATCCCACTCCAAGCTGTTTCTGGCGCTCTGACATTGTGTCTCCCACCAAAGACAGAGGTGGGCAATGGGAGTGTAACAGTAAGAAAGAAATATTTGCTGGCACATCTGTGGGCTTGTTTATTTGGCAAACTTTTCCTGAGATCCTGTGGGCACCTGTGCTGGGTCAACTCATTGAGGACAGGATCAAGGAGGTACAGGAAAGTGCAGCTGAACATGTCTCAGGTTCCTCAGAAGGCTACTGCCCCTGGGGGAATACAAGTGAGCATTCCCAGAGTTTCTTCTGTGACTTGTCACTTTGACTGGAGGCAGCTTGCTTAAAAACAAGTTTTCTGTCTCCTGGGGCTGTGATAACAACCTGGGTGGCTTAAAGCAATGTCAATTTCACTCATACTTCCAGAGGCCAGAAGTCCTAAATCAAGGTGTTGGCAGGCTGGTTCTTTCTGGATGCTCTAAGGCAGGACTTGTTCCATGACCCTCTTCTGGCTACTGGTAGTAGCCAACAGTTGGTGTTCCATGACTTGTAGCTTGCAGAACAACAGTCTCTGCCTCATTGTCACATGGCCATCTTCTGTGTGTCTCTCTGTCCTCTCCTTATAAAGATATCAGTCATTGGATTTAGAACCCACCCTGAACCCAGGAAAATTTCATTCAGAGACCCTCAACTTAATTACCTTTTCACATGTGGTTCCATAGGATCTGGGGGTTAGAAATTGGAAGGTCTTTAATGGCCACCATTGGACCCTCTAAAACAAAACAACATACCATCTACTTTTGGGCATGATTTTGAGTTTTCCAGAAATGGCTGGCTTGATCTTCTCTAGTAGTTCAAGTTTCTTCAGCCACTCAAGAGGTTCAGGCATGTGCTTCACCCCACAGAGCTTCCAGGGGGAATGTCTCAGAGCCTGGGCTTCTGCACATTTCTGACTGGCCAGGTGGCTGTGAGCTTTGTTCAAATGGTGGTTCATAGATGATGTTTTGAAATAAATCTTTGCACATGCTACAGGTTGACACAGACTTGAATTTCTTCACTTCCCAGTTGAAGTGATGCACCTGACAGTGCACCTCTTTGAGAAGGCTTTGTGTAGACACTTTGCAATGGACAGCTGGTATCACAGCTGGGTGCCCCCTTCTCAGACAAGCTGTGTCACTCACCCCTTAACACACCATGAAGCAGCTGTAGAGGTGCTTGACCTCAGCCCACCTCTACAGTCCTTGTAGGAGATTTCACAAACAACATAGGATCCAATTTCCTTGGCTTGCAGAAGTTCTTCAATTCCAGATGACTTTAGCAAAGCCTGTTTGAAATAATTTAGTTCTAGAAGAATCTTTTTGAAGTCAAATTTCATCACATTCTTCAGCTAAGGGCTGCTTACAAAAGAGACCTGTTATATATGAAGCAAAAATTGATGGAAGTGAAAGGAGAAATAGATAGGTCTACAATAATAGTTGAAGACTTCAATGGACCACTTTCTCTAACTGATAGAACATCTAAACAGAAGATCAATAAAGAAACATAGGACTTTAGCAACTCTTTTGGCCAATTAGACCTAATGGACATATAGAGAGCTCTCCACCCAATGACAGCAGAATACTCATTCAGGTGAACATGGAATGGTTTCCAGTGTAAAGCATGTTATACCACAAATCAAATCTTAATAAATGTAAAAATATTGAAGTTCTAAAAATATCTTCTCAAATCACAATGCAATAAAGCTAGAAATCAGCAAAGAAAACTGGAAAATTTACAAATATGTGAAAATTATCACACTTTTAAACAACCAGTGTGTCAAAGAAGAAATCACAGGGGAAATTAAGAAATATCTAAAAATGAATACAAAGAAAACACAACATACCAAAACTTAGGGGATGCAGTAAAGGCAGTGCTCAGAAATGTGTAGCTCTCAATGCCTATGTTAAAAAAGAAGAAAGGTCACAAAACCCTAGCTTATCTTCATACCTCAAGAAACTAGAACATGGGAGCAAACTAAGCAAAAAGTTAGGAGAAGGAAAGAAATAGTAAAGATTAGATAAGAGATAAAGGAAATAAAGAACAGAAAGACAAAAGAATCAACAAAACCAGAGGTTGATTTTTTGAAGAGATTAATAAAATGAACAAACTTTAGCCTGACAGACAAAGAAAAAGAGAGAGGGGACATACATAATTAAAGACAAGATTGAGGGTGGGGACACGACTAGTGACATGTAACAACATGGATGGGCCTTGAAGGCATCATGTTCAGTGGCATAAGCCAGGCACAAAAGGACAATGAATGTATTATGTCTCTCATATGATATACTTATAGGCAAATTCAGAGACAGAAAGCAGAAGACTGGTGACCAGGAATGGGGAAAGGGGATGGGGAGTAATTGCCATGTGAGTATGTTTTTGTTAGGGGAAGAAAATCATGGTGAAAGTTACACAGCATTGCCATTGTACTTAATTTCAAAGAATTGTCTTCTTAATATTGTTAAAATGACCATGTTATGTATATTTTTACCACAATTAAAATAAAATTTTTAAAAAAGTCTTTGACTGAAAACTCCCCAATTACAGTGAAAGATGTAAACTCTCAGATTTGAGAGACATAGAAAAGCTTAAACAAAATAAACTAAAAAAAAAAAAAAAAAAAAATTCCATGCCCAGGCATATCATTAATGAAACTGCTGAAAACTACTACAAAGAAAAAAATCTTGGAAACAGCCAGAGAAAACAGCATGATAGAAGTAACAGGGTGAGGTAGACTTTCAACAAATGGTTGTTGAATTATTGGAATCCAGATGCAAAACAAATAAATAAATAAGAAGAAAAACACTGAGCTAACAGTCACACATTATACAAAAATTAACTCAAATCATATCCAAATGAAAAATGTAAACTATAAAGCTTCTAAGAGAAACCATGAAATAAAATCTTTGAAAGAGTTCTTAATCATAATGCCTAAAGCTCAATCAGTAAAGGTAAAAATTGATGATATGAACATTATCAAAATTAAAAATAATTTGTAGAGTAGGCTGAAAACAATGACACAACAGGCCACTGACTGGAGAAAACATCTGCAAATCACGAATTTATCAAAGTACTCATATCCAGAGTCTATAACTCAAAACTTGAGACAAAATACAAATAACCCAATTTTTAAAATATGTGATTTGAACAGACACTTCCCAAAAAAATCTATCTGCAATGGCAAATGAGTACATAAAAAATTCTTAACATCATTATGTTGTGGGATATGGAAGGAAAACCCAGACAGCACTCTGGGGAGTAGTTGAACAAAGTTTTATTATGTAAGGGCTCAGAGGATAGTCAAGTCTTCAAAAAATCTGAGTGCCATATCTTGGTTTTCATAAGTTTATATAGGAAGTCTATGTGGGCAAATTCTTAAGCAAGCAGGCAGGCAGGGGTTACAAAAGGAAAAGGAGTAAGGTTAGCTATCTTCTTAAAGCAGAGGGCTATTAGGGAGGGAAAGAGTCATTATCTGTTTAGAGTTGTAAATTCCAGTTGAAAAGGACAGGCTGGGAGTGCTTATCTTCCTAATCATGTGGATTCCAGGGAGAAAAGAGAGGAAACGGAGCTTATTTTCCTAAAGCTGTGGGTTTCTGCTGAGGGAGGGTTAGGACTCCAACACTTCCTTTATCATTCCCCACTTTGATGCCCTTATAATTGTTTATGGGGCATCATCTGTGGGGATTTTTCTATAGTCCCCAAGGGCTGATATTTAACACAAGGCATTACTTGGTATTTTAAGGCATTTAAGCAGGAAGTGATGCATTTTGTTAGGTACTGTAGAACGCATGGCCCAAAAGTAAAGAGGAAGAAGACCGAGGCTATTACTGGCATGAATGGCAAAATCTAGGAAAGGAGATACTGGAAGTAGTTCCCATTGCCAGATGCCTGGTATACACAGTTTAAGTCATCTTTGGCGCATTCTTTTAGCAGGACCACCTGTCTGGGCAGCTATACTGATATTTTTCACCAGGGTTTTTCTCTGGGAGTTGGGTTACCGGGATCAGTTGGACAAGTACGAGGTCCTCTGGGTCTGGCCCCGATGGGTCGTATATTCCAATTCCTAGATTTAATCCTGTTTGGACCTTTAAAAAGGTATTTTCTGATTCAGTGGTTATGTTTAATAAGGTGAGTTTTACAGGGTCACAGGTTTCTATGTCACACCCTGCTGTGCTGGGGATTTTCTGTAGGAGATATGGAGAAGTTGGTGGGACACCCTTCCAGGGAGCACTGGCACCTACCAGCAAGTTCCAAGAGTGGCAGAATCCTCTGCTCTTTTGGAGGTCTTGACAGAAGTATTTGTCATAACTACCATAGTTGCAGCCCCTACACCCTCTCCTGGGGGCAGGTATGGGGGTGAGGGGGTATGGGGCAACTAGCAAGGTGTAAGGAGTGTGATCTTGGATTGTCCTGCAAGTGTCAAATATTACAGAGGCTGAAGTTGCACCTGCCGAGAATGGGACTAAATAGTTCAAAATGGATTGTTTGCACCAGCTTTGACTAACTTGCAGCTGCCATAGATTTTGGGGGTGGGCATTGAACTCCTAGGGAGAGGGCAAGGAAGGAAAGCATAAGCAAGTCAAGGTACAGAAACATCCTATTATACACCAGTAAGCAATTGCAGTAAGGGCTCTATTCACAATAGTCCAGTGTGCAGGGGCCACAGCAACGAGTCCAACTCCAAATACTAAGGTGAGTAGGTTGTATAAGCACAGGATTCACCAGGAGCAGGGATCCATTCAGCAGGCATTTTACAAGGTCGGTGCTCGGAGATCCCCAGTGACTCGCACTCTCAAGGGGTGGCTGGGTATGGGTTGGACTGTCCAGCTGACCTGCTCTTTATAGGGGTGGGCCTTCTTGACCCTGGAATGATGGATCCAAGGGATGATGCCTGCAACTTTAAGAGCAGTAGGAGTTACAAAATCACAGTATGAGGACCTATCCAGGAAGGCTGAAAGGGTTCTTTTATCCAGTCTTTGACCCAGACTAGTTCCTCTGGCCGGTGGGGGTGCACCAGGTATCCTAGGGACATGAGATTCTGGGACAAGACAGTTTTATGTATTTTGGCTAGAGTTTTCCCCAGCTGCTGGAAAATGGAATCTTGGCTAGTGTCCCCCAGAAGTTTGAAATTTCCTTTGAAGGCTTGAATAATTGGGGGTGGCCATCCAAATAGAATTCCAAAGGGTGAATAGCCTGTGGGTCCTGGGGTACACTTAACTTGGAGAAGGGTTAAGGGAAGTCAGTCTACCCAGGGGAGACCAATTTCTTGGCAGAATTTGGCTAGGGTGGCTTTGAGGGTTCAATTCATCTTTCAACTTTCCCTAAACTCTGGGGCCTTTAAGCAGTATGGAGTTTCCACTTGATTCCAAACATTTTTTGCCACCTCTTGGAGGCAAAATGCAACCACAAAGTCAGGGCCATTGTCACTTCTAATAGACTGTGGCAGTCTGTGTTGGGGAATGATTTCTCTAAGTAAAGCCTTAGTCACTTCTCTTGCCTGTTCTGTGCGAGTGGGGAAAGCTTCGACCCAGCCTGAAAAGGTGCATATCATCACTAACAGATATTTGTACCCCTGGCTTGGTTTCACTTCTGTGAAGTCTACTGTGAGATCTTCAAAGGGGGCTGTCCCCATGTGCTGGACATCTGCTGGAGCATGGGGACCCTGCAGTGTGTTGTTTTTGGCACAAACTTGGCACTGGCTGCTGATGGTGGCACAGGGAGAACCTAGTTGGGCTATGTAGTAGTGTCTCCCAAGGAAGACTTCTAGTGTAGTTTTCCCTAGGTGGGTGAGTTGGTGGTATTGCTGGATGAGGGCATGAGTGGCTCCTTTTGGGACAAAAATCTGGTCATCCAGGAGCAGCCAAGTTCCTTCTGGGGTTTGGATCCCCCTTCTCTCTTGGCCCATTGCTGTTCTTCTCAGCTGTAGGTTAGTTGATTAGTTTCTTGTTCTAAGAGGGACAGGTGTGGTGTTGATTCCAGGACTCATATTCTGTGGGTTCCTTCAGCTGCCTGCCGAGTTTCTTTGTTGGCTAGCCTGTTTCCTTGAGTGACCATAACCATTCCTTTCTGATGTCCCCAGCAGTGGTTGATGGCGACTATGTCTGGTTTCCAGATTGCTTCTAACAGTTGGAGGATTTCTTCTTTGTTTTTTCTTTTCCCCCTGAAATTAGGAGACCTCTTTTTTTTAAATTGCCCCATGGATATGAACGGTAACAAATGCATACTTAGAGTCAGTGTAAATGTTTACTGCTTGCCCGGTGGCTAACTGCAGGGCTCAGACCAGTGCCCAGAGTTTTGCTCATTGCAGGGACCATCCCTGGGGTAGAGATGCTGTTTCCACCACCCATTCAGTTGTGGTGACTGCTTATCCAGCAAGCTTTTTCCCATTTTTAATGAGACTGCTCCCATGTGCAAATAGTGTCAGATCTGGGGAAGGGAGTGGTTTGTCTTGGAGGTTGGGGCAACTAGGGTAAACTTACTCGGTCACTTCAACACAGTCATGCTCAGGAGCCCCTTCTTCATCTGTCAAAATTGTGGCAGGGTTTAGGCTGCACACTGTTTCTATTGTCACTCTGCGGTTTTCACAGAGTAAACCTTGGTACTGTGTGACCTGGGGATTCGATATCCACTGATGCCCATGTGAGTTCATTAGGGCAGTGACTGCGTGTGGCACCATAACATGAATAGCTTGCCTGAGGGTTAATTTGTTGGCTTCTTTGATGAGGGTTATGGCTACAGCCTGGGCTTTCAGGCAGGGCAGCCACCCTGCAGTCATGGGGTCCAGATTCTTGGAGAGATGAGCAATGGGTCTTTGCCAGGGGCTGACTGTTAGTGTGAGAACCCCCAATGCTACTTTGTTCTTTTCATGCATGAACAGGTTAAAGTTTCGAGTTACATCTGGAATCTCCAAGGCAGAGGCTCGGCTGAGTTGTCTTTTGATGTTTTGAAATGCCCTCTGTTGAGCTTCACCCCAAGCAAGGGGCTCTTTTTCTAGACACATCAGAACTTCATAAAGAGGTTTGGCCATGGCTGCAAACCTGGGAATCCAGATGTGGCAGAACCCTGCAGCCCTGAGGAACTCAAGAAACTTTCTTTTTGTGGTGGGGATAAGGATGGAGCAGATCACTCTTTCATTTGGGTCTGAGCATCCGGTGCCCTTGTGTGTTGCTGAAACCCAAATACGTGACCTGCTGTTTACAGATCTGGGCCTTTCTCCAAAACACTTTGTACCCAGTCTGTGTTAGAAGTTGTAGGAGAGACTGGGTCCCTCTCCTGCAGTCCTCTTCCATCTCACTGGCAAGTAGGAGGTCATCTATGTATTGTAAGAGGGCATACCTGCAGTCCTCCCAGGGGTAGGTGGCCAGATCTGCTGCCAAGACTTCCCCAAAAAGGGTAGGTGAGTTTTTGAAGCCTTGTGGGATCTGGGTCCAGGTTAGCTGAGTTTTCTGCCAGGTTTTGGGATCTTCCCACTCAAAGGAAAACAGAGGCTGATTCGGGGAGTGGGCAGCCACAAGCAGAAGAAAGTATCTTTCAGGTCCAGTCAAGTGAACCAGGCAGCTTCAGGTGGCAGCTGTCTTAACAAAGTGTACAGTTTGGGAACAACCTAATGTAAGGTGAGAGTGGCATTATTAATGTCTCATAAATCCTGCACCGGTCGATATCCGGTCCCATCTGGCTTCTTTACTGATAATAATGGGGTGTTCCAGGGTGACTGGCACTTGATCGGGATTCCTTCTCTTCTCAGGTGATGTATGTGTTTAACCATGCCCAATTGTACTTCATGGGGGTTCAGATACTGCCTCTGCTGGACCGGGACTGCCCCAGGCTTCAGGTTGATGATGATGGATGCATGGCTCCATGCCATTCCTGGTGTTTTTCCCACCCAAACTGGGGAAAAGTTCCAGCACTTTTTCTGGATTCTGACCTCAACTTTCTTCAGCATGAAGACTCCATTCTTCACTTTGGGGTATGATGACGAGTAGAGTGAGGCCAGTCCCGAGGCTTAAGCTTGCTGGCCCTTCAGGTTCAAAGGTAATCTGGCCTCCCAGTTTGGTTAAGAGGTCCCTACCAAGTAGGGGAACTCAACATTCAGGCAGGTACAGAAATATATGAGTCACTTCATGGCCACCAAGCTGGCAAGTTCTTGACTGGCAAAAGGGTCATTGGCTTGACTGGTCCCCAGTTGCTCCTATGATATTAGCAGTTTTTCTGCTAAAGGGGGTGATGAGGGTTTGAACAGAGAAAATTTAGTGCCAGTGTTCACCATGAAAGTCATTCACTGTTCTCTGACTTGTAGTTTGACCATGGGCTCATGGGGGCCAAGTTCCAGTGAGCCCGGTTGCTCCTATTCAGGGTTGAGCCCTGCCAGCCCAATCAGATGGTCTTGGGGCTCAGGATGGTATTTCCCTTTATGGATGTTCCTTCTACATGTATGAGTCTTTTGGGGGCACTCATTTTTCCAGTGTCCTCTTTCCTTGCAGTAGGCTCATTGGTTTCTGGCCAGGGGCACCCTTCTGGTGCATGTCCCCCCTTTTTGAGGTGGCCCTTCTCATCTGGTGGGGTCAGGATTTCCCAAGGCTGCTGCCAATACAGAAGCTTCATGTTTTATTCACTTCTTGGCTTCTCATCCTGTGGCTTCATCTCAATCGATGAATACTTCATTGGTGACTTCAAGAAGTTAAGAGATGTTCATCCCCGTGAACCCTTCTAACTTTTGGAGCTTTCTTTTCTTTACTTTTTTTTTATTTTTTTTAATAAATCAATTTTATTGTTGCATTGCTGCCTGCACAACAAAGGCAGCATTCACCGTCCTCTGGTTTTCCAAAGCTTCAGGGTCAAAAGCGGTGTGGATTCTGATGGCCTTGCAAAGTTGTTCATAGAAATCTCTCAGAGATTCATCGAGCTTTTACGTAACTAAAGTCATCTTTGTCATGTTCGTGGGCCGTTTTGCCACTTCTCATACACCTTGATGGAACACTTCCCAATATTGCTGGAGTGCAGCCCATCCCTGGTCAGTGTTGAAGTTCCAGTTCAGTTGGGCCTCTGGTGCCACCTCTTGTGCTCAATCTTCCAGGCTTAAGATGCCAGTAGGGTTCTGCTCCTGCAGCCACTTTCATGCTTTCATCAAAACCCATTGATTCTCCTCCATATTAAACAAAGGCAGGAGGAGATGGTGGCAAACATCCCAAGTAGGATGATTGGTTTGGAAAATGGATTCCATTATATCAATAAGGGCCTGGGGCTTTTCCATGTAGGAGGGAGTGTGATGCTTCCAGTTTAAGAGGTCTGTAGTTGTGAAGGGCTAGTAGTATAAAACAGGCCTTCTAGATTGGATGGTTCCATCCTCACCAATCTGTGCCAGACCATGTGTTTCATAGAGGGGCATCTGTAACGGGTTGTGCTGACCAGAGCCTCCTTGATATTGGGGTTCCAGGGCTTTCCTCAGAGGCAGTTGATGTTCCCAGAGGGACCGAAGGTAGGGTGTTTCTGGGAGATCTGCCTGCACTCCTGGGCTAGGAGGAGAGGCTAGAGAGGGCAGAGCATATAGTGGTGGTGGTAGAGGTGGTGGGTGCTCCTCCCAGGACCCTTGATGAATGACTGGCTTCTGGAGCCCTGTTCCCTGTACAACCAAGACCCTGCTTTGTCCCTTTTTTCCAATGTACAATCAAACCCAAGATGGCAGAGTCTGGTTATCTCTAACCAAGTGTCAATGTAGGGAAACTGATTGGGATGGCCAGGAGTTCCTGTGACAACCAGCCACACTGCATGGACCCTGGCTATATCTAGGGTCCCTTGTGAGAGTCAGTCAATGTTAAAAGTGGGCCACTCTACTTCATATAATGTTCAGAAGTTTCCAGGGTTCATCCGGATGCCATAATCTCCAGAAAAACTCATCTTGAATTTCTTGATCATGCAGTTTAAGATGGCAGGTTTTGACTGTGATGAGCCCATACCCTGTATTGGTGGTGCAAGACAGACAAGAGAAGGGGTCACTTCTTTCAAGGCCACTGAGATGCCTGCCTGTCCACATCTCTCGTGAGAACTTCAGCTTGTCTTAGCTAAAGCGCATGGGCAGAATTCGGGTGGGCCGTTATGTCATATGACGTAGCCATGGAAAACAGGTTAGGACCCACACGGGTTCCATAGCACAAGCTTTGGAGTCACAGATGGGAATAACAGAGGCAATCCTCTGTCATCCTCACTCACACACAATTGCTCAGAGATTATGCAGCCCTTCCCACAGGCATTGCCCTATTCTGGAATCTCAGTTCTTGAGATTTCAGGAGGTGATCTGTCTCCCCTTCCATCCAGAGATGGGCCTGACTGAGGACTTGGCACCTGGGGCCTTACTTTTCCAAAGTCTTCTGGCACTGTTCAGTCTGCCTCCCTTCTGAGTCAGGCCAGGGTGTGAGCATGTGGCCCACAGGGACCACCACAGAAGAAGGTCCCATTAAGAGAATGGGTAGAACCCACCTTGTTAGCTAGGAGATTGCCATTGGCCGTGCCTGTCAGCCCCAAGCCAGATGCACAACAGGCCTGTTTGGTTGGGATTTCCCAGTCAGGAAACCAAATGTTGTGGCAGATGGAATGAAAATCCAAGCAGCACTCTGAGGGTGAACAAAGTTTTATTATGCATTGGCTCAGAGGAGAGTCAAGTCTCCCAAAAATCTTAGCGCTGTGTCTTGGTTTTCATAAGTTTATATAGGAACTCTAAGTGGGCAAATTCCTAAGCAAGTGGGCAGGTATGGGTTACAAAAGCAAAAAGAGCAAGGTTAGGTTATCTTCCTAAAGCAGAGGGCTATTAAGGAGGAAAAGAGTCATTATCCATTTAGAGTTGTAAATTCCAGTTGAAAGGGGCAGGTGGGGAGTGCTTATCTTCCTAACAATGTGGATTCCAGAGAGAAAGGGTACAAAGGGAGAAAGGAACCAAGGGGAGCTTATTTTCCTAAAGCTGTGGGTTTCTGCTGCGGGGGCTTAGGGCGCCAGCACTTCCTTTATCAGTTAGGTACTAGAGGTTTGCACTTTCAAACCATAAGATTATTTGATACACCTACTAGAATGGCTACAATTAAAAACATTTAAAGAGACAATACCAATTTCTGAAGAGAATGTAAAGTATCTGGGTCCCTCACACATTGCCAGTTGGAATAAAAAATGGTAAAGTCCCTTTGGGAACAGATTATGAGTTGTCAACACATTTAAATATGCACATCATATGACCAGCAATCCCATTCTTAGGTTTGTACTCTAGAGATATGAAAGCTTGTGTTCCCACAACCTCTATAAAGTTTTCATTTTGGTACAACTGATAATTACCAGAAGCTGAAAACCACACAAATGTACTTCAAAAGATGACCAGGAAAACACATCCATATGCTAGACTACTCTCAGCAGTGTGAAAAGAGAACAAATGATCCTCCCAGAAACATGGATCAATCTCACAGATATTATAGTGAGTGAAAGAAGCCACCTTAAAGGGTTAGGTCCTTTGTGAGTCCACTGATGGACCATACTGGCAAAGACAGAACAGATGGGTGGTTGCCAGGGGTTAACATGAAGGGTTTGCCTCCAAAGGAGCAGCATGAGGGAGAGATTGTGTTAAATGTGTTTTATTATGTGCCAGGCACTGTCAGTTCATCTATATTATTTAAATCCTCAAAAACAATTCATATTTTATCTTCACTTCACAAGTTAAAAAACAATAAAAGCCATTAACCATTTGATATCTAAAGGCTCTCAATCTTCTCCTTTCTCTCTCTCTCTCTTTCTTTCTCTTTCTCTCTCTGTGTCTATTTTTTGTAATGTAGGAATTTAAAAGAAGACCAAAACAAGAAGTTGAACAACTGGAGAATCAGTGAACTACTTTGTCCCCACCTCCTTCCCAAGGATTCCTCCCCATGGCAAAATTCTTCTTGGAGACTGAGACTCCAATCTCAGCTCCAGCATATTTATTGTTTGATTTGGAGTGATTTAAGTTTTGGGGCCTTGCTTTATTTCCCTAGCTGGCAAAAACTCACCTTACAATGAGCTGACTTAAAAAATGGGAATTAATTGGCTCAAGATTTTGAAGCTATGAGGAGTCCAAAATTAAGGCATCATCAATGTCAGGCTTTGTCCCAGAAGACTGGGGCTTTCTGAGGCTGGCTACTGGTAATCCTTGGTCCTTGGATTTTCTGTCACATGGAAATGTGCATGGCAGCATGTCTTGGTTTCTCCTTTCCCTTGCAGATTATGTTCACATTCAGCTTCTGCCTTCTCCCTCTGGCTTTCTGTCTATGGGGACTTCCTTATAAGTCCTTAAACCCGTAATGATTTTTGGGTCACACATTAATTGCAGCAACCTCATCCAAAGGTCCTATTTACAAAGGTTCAACCCACAGAAATGGATTAAGCCTAAGAACATGTTTGTTTGTTTTTTTGTGGGGGGTACACAGCTACAAGCCACTACAGTCCTCCTTTGTAAAAGCAGAAGGGAACCTGTCTGTCAGATGTGCTGTGAACATCAGTCATCACATATATAAAGGAACTGGAAAGTGCCTGGCTTTTCATATTCAGCAACCCTACATATGGCCTTCCTTATTTTCATCCTTAATCCAATCAATCACTGACAACAAATTAATTTTATGTGATTGAACCCAAGGTGAATGAATTTTTAATTTACTATCAGGCCCCAGCTTCTGAAGTAATTTGCTTAAAAAAATAATGTTACCACCGAAACCAATCACTCTAATTTGTGACAGAGCAAATGCCCACATAGTATAAATCTCCACTCTGAGCAGCTGCTGAATCATTTGCCTCCCCTTTCACCCCACATACTCCATTTCTTTTGTTCTGAAGGCTAAAAACATGAATGAGCTGTGTTGCACCTGTGTGAAGGAGGCATGGGATTTTGCAGAGAAGGTTCCAGAGCTCCAACTACCTTTGTTTCTGACTACACAAGATTTGGGGCTGTGGCCTCTCCCTTTCTAACTGAAGTTGAGGGAGGCCTTGGAGCACAACCCATATTTCAACTGGTACCTACTTTCCAGTCCTTGTGTGCTACTGCTCTGGGCTTGCTTTTGACACACAAACTTGCCTAGAACCAAAAGTACATTGGAACCAGACCGAGACCTGCTTGCCTGTGACACAACACCCAAGACCCAGAAGGATTCAGTCAGCCTCAGGAGAGGCAGGTGTTGCAAAGCAATAGGACAGACACCTACCCCAGCATGCTTTGTTCACCAGATCTGTCCAGCCCCACAGATATACAGCTGCATACCAAGAACCACCAGGACTTCTCAAAGGATGCTCCACTTCCACTTACCCTGCCCCCCACTGCAGAACTTCCTTTTAAAAATTAAAGGGGAAAGAAGGTCGAGAGTGTTTTTGTAGTACTTGCAATTGAACCCCGGGCTGGGATGACTTTCTTAGGATTTCTGAGGTTTCTGTCTGAAAACCTTTATTTGCTCTTCTGCTAAAAAAATTTAAAGACTTTTCATTTATAAAATGTCATTTACTCAGTGTTAAGTCAATAAATGTTGTTTTCATAGCCCCTTATAAATAGTTGGTTCTTTCTCAATTGGAGAAATAAGAGAAAAGAGGGAGAAGAGGAGAGGGAGGAAGAGCATGTTTTGGTGGGCTGGGAAAGTAGGCACTCCTGGGTATGGGGGTGGGAAAGGATTGGGGTGTACAAAGTGGCAAAAGGCTTCCAATTGTTGGTCTCCAATAGAACCTGCATTAAAGCCTGGGCAAGTCAGATCAGGACTGGGAGGGGGTGGGGTAGGAACAGCTCTGTTTCTTCTATTTCTCTATTGTCTCCACCATCTCCATCACTTGCAGCCACTAACCACATTCAGGCTCCTGTTGCCCAAATCTATGGTCTGGTTCAGTGCCCAGCAGCAATCAGAGGAGGTCCTGGGAATTGGTGCTCCTGGCTACTGTCCTGGGATCCCTGTGTTCAAGAAATGAAAACATTTAGAAGACATCAAAATGTTTTTATTTGCATATTTTATTTATTTATTGAGAGGAGGCATACAAAAAAGGAAAACAATAAGATTTCAAGAAGAAATACTAAGTGAAAATATTTTCTTGTACTTGTTCTTTTTCTTCATCTAAAACTCATGATCAGTGCAAAGCAAACATTTTCAAAGTGAACACAAAGGAAAAACTTAAGTATGTTACTAAGAAAATATAGATTCAGTTTTTCAACTTTGTTAAAAAGAGAAAAGATTTGATTAAGCTGGGAAAAATAAGGTTGAATGTGATGTTCCTGTTCTTTTACTTTTCATGTTTTTTAGGAGCTGAAGCAGAACATACCCAAATACTTTCAGCATAAAGGGATTTATTAGGTGATAAAGATAACATCTGAAAGAGAAGTGGAGACAGATTTTTCATTTTCTAATTGTGATAACATATATATTTAAAAATTTGTTATTTTAGTCACTTTTAGTATATAATTCAGTGGCATTAATTACATTTACAATGTTGTGATACCATCACAACTACCCATTATCAGAATTTTGTCATTATGCAAAATGGAAACTGTACCAATTATACAATACATCCTGCATTCCTCCTGCCCTGTCAGCTCTGTTAACTTCTCATCTACTTGTAGTATATATGAATTTTCTTATCTAGATACTTTATCAATGGAAACATACAATATTTGTCTTTTTGTAAATATGCAGATTATAGACTAAACTTCAAGGAATTCTGCTTAGACTGAAAAACTGGCACAGTAAGTGTGGCTCTTCAGAGCGTGCTGTCCTTGCCATACTGATGAGTCTAACAAATGTTAGAGTACTCGGTCATTCCAAGTGTTTTTGCAGGATGTATGCCTAAAGCAGATCTTATGTACTATTGTTGGAGGGTTAATGCTGCTTTCATTCTACAGAGCAATCTGGCAATTTCATGAAAATATGGCACAATTCCGTTCTTGGGCAGATATCCTAGAGAAATTCTATCAGATGTCTGCAAGGGATTATTAGGTGTGAGGATGTTGACAAAGGGGCAATCTGGGTGTCCTCCATGAGGCAGTGAATAGTTAAGATATGTAAGAGGCTCATCAGAGGAGACTATGCCAGAGGTGGAAGCAGCAGATGAAATATACACATAGAAACTTTAGATATTTGAAAATGAATGGGGAATAAAAATAATGAAGACTCAGATAGCTAGCCCCATACTTTTTTCCCTCAATATTTTCCGATACAGTTTACTAACTTAGGTTGCCTTGCATTGATATTGGTATGTGTAATCATTTAACATGGTTTACATCTTTAAGTTTTGAATTTGTACTTATCCTAAATATTATAATTCAAAATATAAATGCAGAAGAGACAATTGTCCCTTATAGAAGAATTCCAATTAACAAATATCAAAGGAGTGAGAAAATTTTAAAAATCACCATTAGAATACAACAGTAGTAACAGCAATAAGCAAAATCTATGAGTGGTTACTAAAATGTGGGGGTTAAAGTTTAATCAGAAACAGGATATTTGCAGAGTCACAAAGGATTCCCCTAAAATATTTAGTAATTACAAAGGGAAACATAATAAATTTACAGTAGAGAATCCTAGCAGACACCTCTTTAGCTTAGTGATCAAGGTTAACAACAACAGAAATACATTACAGCATCATGTACCCACTGATAAGATGCACTATCAGACTGGAAGACACTAGAAAAACATGACAACTAAATATAGGGTGGGATCTTGGATTGGATCCTAGAATAATAAAGGACATTAATAAAGAGAATAGTAAAATCTCTACTTTTAAAATTCTGTACTCTAGTTTATAGTATATCAAGGTTAACATCATAATTTTGACAAATGTTCTATGGTTATATAAGGGGTAGTTTGTGGAGGGTCTACTGGAACTCTATTAGTTTTACGACTGTTCTATAAGCCTAATATTACCTCAAACTTAAAACTGTTAAGAACATGCACACACACATATATATGCATATAGGTATCTGTATATATTTACATATTATATATAGATATATACGAAAATTGGTTTCTTGGGAACTCAATAAATTAAATACTAATGCTCTTCCTTGAATTAGTCATTTTCTCACTGGTTTATAACTTATCTTTAAAGTCTTCCCTCTTCTAGTCTTAGTTTCAAGTACAATTTTCTAATTTTCACAGAAAAGCCTTTCTTAAGCATCCCCATATTAGACAAAAAATTTAAATCCTAGAATAAAATTATCAATGATCACCATGTTATCGCAGAAGATCACTCATCGCAACTACAAAACCAAGCCAATATTTTTACATTTCTTATCATCACATAGTGTGTATGTAATGGTATTTTTTTAATTGGGGGTGGGAGGTGTAGGTCAGATGGCTGAAAGATTTCTTATCACTAATAGACCTGGCAATCTAGAAAAAACCTAATCTTAAGAAAGAGCTGTTTTTCTAATAACAGATACTGTTTACTAGAACCCACCTCAGATGTAAAAATTAAGTTTACATAAATCTCTTTTATATAACAGCATTAGAGCTACACAAAGCAAGCTCAAATAAGATTCTTCCAATATATCTTCATTAAATTTGGCTCTGAAATGACTGTTATTAATTGCAATAAATATATTTTTGTAAAATAAGCAATTCTGTCTATGCAACTTACTGTAAGGAAATAAAGATAAACATCAAATATACCTTTAAAATTAAAAAAAAAAAATTCCCACTCTAGGTATGGTTGATTCATTCCCAGAGCATGAATCTCCTTTTACACTCATTGTTTCTGACTATAAACTGAACTGAGATCTGCTCATAGGGATCTTAAAGGTCAAATTAATATTTTAGATTGAGAATAGTATTAATTAGAGAATTATATTTATTACTTCTTGCAATCATTGTTTCTATTCACTGTGGCACTTAATTTTTCATCCCATATCTATCACAATGTTCTTTTTAGAAGCAACAATAGTGAAATGAGAATTACACTTTGTGAAAAAAATAGGTAATTTTAAACATTTTCATTGTTATGTCAATAATATTTCCAAATTTATCTTCCACTACTACCATAAAAAGTAGAAGTGGTTTTCAATCAAAGGAAAGTTGGAATGTACTTGTCTTCAACAGCCATTTCAAAAAGAAGGTAATAAACCAAAATCAAGAATTCTTTGGTCAAGTTAGTAACAGGCTTCCACTTTGTTCTAAATCCTTTCATAATCCTTTTTTTCCCTTCAGTTTTTCCAATATGGACTGGATCTTAAAAACAGCCTCTTTCATGGCCTGCCAGACACAGTCCTGGTCTCCATTTCAACCGAATCCAGTTCCAAAATTTCCTTGGTTAGCATTTCTTCCAGAAGTAAGTATGCTTTAGCTATCTTTTTTCTTACAAACTCATCTACTTCTTGCTCAAGATACTGGACCTTCTCCACCACATGTATTATTTTTTTTAATACTTGGAGGAATACTTTCATCTGAAGATAAACACTCTTCAGGAAGATTACTTTGATTGTGAATGCTAGGATTTTCATTGGTGGCATTACCATACAGCTGGGGCTCAGCACTATATTGGACTTAGGAACCCAACGTATCTGAATTATCATTGTTCGTTGTCCCTGAGGATTTGTACTGATAGGCAGTGCAAGGAAATCTATGTTGGTTCAAGCCTTGATTTGATTGACTATAAAGAGTATGAGGAATCCCTGGACTGTTGGGGTGGTGGTGAAGTACTGAGGAGCATAGCTGCTGGGCTCTGATGAAGTGCTTTCAGGCATGTAGAGATTCCCAGGTGGTACTGAAGCTGCAACTGAAGGCCAGGGGTAATGCGTTCCCATTCCATAAGCACCAGGAGAAGTCCATGTGTCCTCCTGTGGTCATACAGTCAGTCCTGATTGTGGAACACTATGATTACCATCTCCATAAGGATAATGGTGTAGGTTCATCCCAGGGCTTTGTGAAGCAGAATTTCCTGGAACCTGTCCCCAAGATGGGGTGCTTCAGTCTGGCAGACCTGTTGAGGATACATCCAATGAGATACTGGTCTTGGGCTGTTGCCGGGTGAGTGGTAAGTGCTTGGGATTTCTGTGGGGTAATTGGTATGAGTATATCCAGGTGCATAATATGCCTCAGAGTAAGAGGCAGTATTAGCCCCAGGGCCATGTAGATATCGTGAACTGTAAGCTCCAATTGTCTAAGAATTCAAACTCTGTCCTTGAAACCCTGGTCTTGTACAATATGTACCTGGGTAAGGAGCACTAGGTCAGATAGGAGAATTCCAGTAGCTAGAATTGTAGCTAGGATATGGTTGCTGCTCCTGGTGGCTTCCCCCAGCTTGACCTGGCTCATTCAGGGACCCCAGATGAATAGTACCCATCACCTCATCTGCTTTCTCCTGGCCATGTGGTCTCAGCTGGGCTGCCCCTGTGCACCCTCCAGAAAATGAAGGCTGGAGAGGTTAAGGGCAAGGAGGTTATATGGTTGGAGGTGGGTGCATGGGCACATATCCACCCCTAGGCCCACAGTGGTGGCCATAGGGTGGCCTGTCACTGGGGCAGTAGCCTGAGCACCTCAGACCCATACTTTTTGCATGACTTAAACATATATGCACACAAAAGAATAAATCAAATACTACAATATTGACGACACAAAAGTACACTTTAAGCATAAAACAGTTACTGATTGAAGGAACTGAAATGAAAAAAGAGAAGGTATGCACACAATTATATAAAATAGTGTAGCGGTCCTGCAGAAACACTGTTGAAAAAGTGACACTAACTCAACCCATTTGACCTTTAGGTATGAAACCATAACAATTTTGTTGTCTCTCTAATTCAGGTAATCTAGTGTGGACAAAAATAGAATAAATGCAATTCTAAATAAATCATGGGATTCTCCTATTCCCTTCCCTACTTACTTATTTCTTTACTCATTTTCCTACCTGATATACTTGCTGAGGCCCTGATTTCTTGTTCCAGCTCCAACGTGAACCAGCTCTGTGCTCTTGAATGTGATATAATCTCACTGGGTCTCACCTCCAAAACCAAGTAGTGCCTCTCTTGATGCCTAAGAGAATTAGGCACAAAATGTTTAATACCCAGTGCCTGACACATGAAGAGACACTCTATATTGCCTGGAAACTGCCAGTAACTGTACCCTACCCCCACCCCAACATGGATCCCCAGGCCCTGTCTGATTCAATATCACAATCCTCAGACTTTCAGTAGAGCCATCCATAATGAAACAATTTTCACCTTAATCCTATCAGGCTCTGAAGCAATTTGCAGGGCAAATGAGTGTCAATCAGGCTTTAGCTTCCATCTTTGCAGACTAGACATGACAGTATAAAAACCTAGGGTCTTTACCCCACTTAATGATTTGCACATTTCTCTAGACCAGCTACCAGGCTTGGCCTGGTAGGGCAGCTGAAGCAATGACTCTTCCACCGTCCATCTTGGAAGAGGTACCTTGGGGATTAGCAAGTC
>JAKSZT010054437.1:751497-775768 GCA_026826555.1 Tolypeutes matacus | reverse complement strand
GTCTGAGGACACCCTTTGGTGGCTACACCAAGTGGGAGCTGGACAGTAACTGCCTTCCAAAGCTTCCTGGCTGTCAGTATCCACCTGGTCGTCTCCTGGTTGCAGCCACTTGGCCAAGGGAAATGTGAGTCTGGGGACTTCCTCTGCAGGGTCTACCACACCTGAAAGTCTCTGAATAATGGCCTGGGGGCAGGAGGACTGTACTTCATTCCCAGGTGCTCTGGGCTCTCAGAAAGATTCCCTTTTGCAGGTAGACCCAACACAGACACCAGCAAGGACTGGAAAGCAGTGCAGACTTGGAATCCCTGCTGCCCAATGGGTACTTTCCTAGAATGAGTAGAAAGGCAACTGTCATGGCCCAGAAATTCCTGATCTCAGTAATTAGGGAGGCTGGGCCTCTTGTGTCTCCTCTGGATAATGCAGATTCTGCTTTACCAAGCCAGGAAAATGCTGCTCCATCTCATAAAACCCAGACCAGGAGGACTTGAACACTTGCAAAGCACTCAGCAGTTCCCACCACTGGCTTGGGTATTTATGTTCTCCCAAGTTCAGCCAGCTCAAACCTAAACAAACCATTCTGGAATGGAGATGAAATGGAACCATGAATAGTCCTACAGGGAATGAACCTTACAAATGATTTATTACCAGCATGGAGGAGCTAGTGACACAGGGACCAAAAGGATCTGCATGGTGCTAAATAAGTTCTTGCTTGCTTAAATCCAATTCTCAGGTACACCTGGGCTTCTATTCCTGTTCAAGAAAACAGTCATAGCTTAAATGGGACTAACTACTGTGACCACAAAGTTCTAACTGCAGGTTCTTTTGGCTGGCACAACCTGGATAGTAAAACTTGTGTGGTTCTACCCCCACCCCTCAGAGTTTCATGAGCCTCTCAGGGCAATGGCAGACAATTTTGGCCTACATGGACTGAATTCAAATTCTTGGGTACCTGTAGTTCCACCCCTACCCTCTAAAGGGCAGAATGGACAGTACTCTCTGAGAAGGAGGTAAAACAGTACCAGGAAATTCCCAGTAGAAATACCCTCTAACAATTGCAGGTGGAAACCCAGGTGCCCATCCAGGTCTGAAAAGAATCTGTACATCATGCCCCAGAGATCAACCACTCCCCCTCCCTGCTGGAACGCTAACGGCAAACATCAGCTTCTGGAACATTGCTTGCTTGCTTTGCTATAGAAATAAGTATGATTAAACAATCCTGTTTTCGGTTGCTATAGAAATATGTATGATGATTAAACCAATCCTGCTTTTGGCATGCGTGAAAAAGAATTGGCCACGGGCGAAGGAGTTCTATAAAAACTGCAGTCACCGGACCTTAGGTGCGACTCTCACTAGGGAGTGCACCCTGGCCAGTAATAAAGGTTTCATTGAAATTTTCTTCTGGGAGTCATTATTTGCATGAAGCATTCCGCTTCACTCCCTCAGCCTCTCAGGGAAACTGCAGGCATATTTGGCCCACATGGTTAAGATTTTTGGGCACTCCAGAGGGCCCATCCCCACCCTTGGCATGGGAGGATAGGGACCAGTGCTATGTCAGTCTACCGGGGCAGTTGAAGTCATTTTAGGCACACATGGCTTAGTTTGCTGCCCAAACCTGCATCTCCATCCCCTCCCAGAGAGGAGAAGTAGGAGTGTGAAGCTTCATTTTTCTGTCTGGTCAACTACAGATGGTCTTGGCCTGCACAGCTTTGATTACTACACATGGGTGAAAAAGCTCTGTCCTACCAATGGCAGAGAAGAAAGTTGGGAAAAGCTTCATCGGTTTCTAGGGGAATTTGCCATTGTTATTCAATATTGTGCTAGAAGTTCTAGCTAGAACAATTAGGCAAGAAAAAGAAATAAAGGCATCCAAATTGGAAAGAAAGAAGTAAAACTTTCTTATTTCCAGATGATATGATCCTACACCCAGAAAGTACAAAAAAAAAAAAAAAAAAAAAAAGACTACAACAAAGCTGCTAGAACTAATAAACAATTTCAGTAGAGTGGCAGGTTATAAGATGAATACACAAAATTCAGTGCTGTTTCTATACACTAGTATTGCATAATCTGAGAAGGAAGTTGGGAATGAATTCCATTTACAATACAGACTAAAAGAATCAAATATTTAGGAATAAACTTGACCAAGGATGTAAAGTACTTGTATTCAGAAAAATACAATGCATTGTTAAAAGAAATTAAAAAGACCTAAATAATTGGAAGAACATTCCATGCTTTTGGATTGGAAGACTAAATATCATTAAGATGTCAATTTTACCAAAATTCATATGATTTCCATTCTATATAAAGAGATCATACAGCTCAACAATAAAAGACCAAACAATCCAATTAAAAATGGGCAAAAATCTTAAGTAAACATTTCTCTGAGGAAATAGAAATGGTCAAAAAACACATGAAAAAATGTTACCTATCATTAGCTGTTAGGGAAATGCAAATCAAAATGACAATGGGATATCATCTTACAGTGCATAGAATGGCCAGAATTAATAAAAGAGAAAGCAATGTTTTGGAGAGGATGTGGTGGAGAAATAGGAACACTCACTGAGGGGTTCTAAAATGGTGCAGCCTCTGTGGGAGATAGTTTGGCAGTTCCTCAGGAAGCTAAATACAGAACTGCAATATGATCTAGCAATTCCTTTACTTGGATTATATCCAGAAGAACTGAAAACTGAGATGAGAACAGACATTTGCTCACTGATGTTCATAGTGGCATTATTTGAAATTGCTGAATGATGGCAGCCAATGAATGGATAAACAAAATATGGTATATACATATGATAGAATACTATGCTGTAGTAAGAAATGAAATTAGAACACATATGATAACATGGATGAATCTTCAAGACATTATGCTAAGTGAAATAAACCAGACACAAAAGCAAAAATATCTTGATCTCACTAATATGAACTAAATATGAAGAATAAATGCATGGAGTATAGGTATAAGGAGATAAGAGGAGAGCTGAGGAGTACTATGCTTAATTTATGTAGAAGTTTTAATTAACTTGACTGTAAAAGTGTGGAAATGGATAGGTTGATGGTAACACATTTTAGTGAGTAGAAATAACACAACTGATTTATAAATGGGATTGTAGATATAAAGAGTAGTCTAGGGATGTAAATGTCAATTGAAAGAAAGCTAGAGGATAATCTAGGGACTGAATAATACAGTGAACTCAGAGGTGGATGAGAATTGTAGTTAATAATACAAATGTGAAAATGTCTTCCTGTAACCTAGAATAGATGTACATCACTATTGCTGGGTAGTGCAAATGTGGAGAAGTGTGGGAAAATACAATTAATGTAACCTATGGACTGTAGTTAACAGCAATACTGTAATATTCTTGAATCAATGCCAATGCTGTACTGCATTAATCAAAGGGGAGTATGGAAAAAATATGCCAAGTGTATGCTATGGATGATAGTGGTCATAGTATGAGATTATCTCATAATCTGTAACAAATGTTCCACATCAGTTTGGTGTGTTGGTGAGATTTGTTGTATGGGAATTCCACACAATTGCATGATTGTTTTATAAGTTCACAACTTCTGTAATAAAAATATATATATTTTTTTGTTTTGTTTTTTTTTAAATTTTTTCAATATATATTTTATTAGAGATATTGTGAACTTATAAAACAATCATGCATATGTGTAGAATTCTCATGCAACACCCATCTACCAACAAACTATATTGTTGTGGAACATCTATTACAAATTATGAGATCATATCATCAGACTATTACCACTAAGTATGGTCTATAGTGTACATTCCGTGTAATATTTTAGGTAATCTAAGCACCTCTTAAAATATATGTATATATATATATATATAAATAACATTTTTGTAAGCAAATACACATATATGCATATATATTTACATATCATTTTGCAAATGTTTGTATGTATTGTGAGAATTTTGATTTTTACCCATAATAAAAAAATAAAAAAATAAATAAATAAAGAAAAAAAAAAAAAAAGAGATAGGAGGAGGGCTGAGAAAGAGTAATGATGCTTAATATATGTAAAAATATATTTTTAAAAATGCTACTCATGAAACACAGGTGAAGAGGTATTTGGAATTCAGGGCCTTGAACTTGCCTTGACTAAAAACTCTGAGGAATGGCAAACTGGTATTTCCTAAGACTAAAAAATCACATTTCCAATATAAGTCAACTTCTACTGGGTTTAAAGGAAATATAGTAAAAAGGAGATTTTTTTATTGCAATAATGGAATCAGCTCCAAATAAGAAACAACAGGTCATGTTAAACTGGTATTTTCCCACTTGAAGTATGACACTCCTTGATATACCATGACTTTTACATGAGGTAACAAAATTATTAGCATTGCTAAATTGGACTGATTATTGTAAAAGCAGACCTTGCTATCATTAAAAAAATGACATGTGTGGCTAAACCCATATTTGCCTAAAATATTACATTTACTTATATACCTGACTTAGACTTGAGGAAAACCAAACACAGCTCGTGGAGAACTTGCTATTGTCAAACCAGAATTTATGGAGACTAAGAACTCACTTTTGTGGGATGTCCAGGATTCTACTGGAGTTAAAAATCCCACTCATAGCTCAAGTGGATATGCTACAATTAAATGGACATTTGCTATGACTAAGAATTTTCAGGCATAGTAAACCATCATTTATACCACTTAAGTAGGAACTGTTGTTGCAGAGAAATCATATTCATGGCTCTATCCCCACCTTCAAAAAGTTCACAAATCTCACCTAAGTCTAACCAGGACATGATCTGTTTAAATTCAGCACTTGTAAAGATGAAGTAATGGCAAGCACAGCTAAAACAAGTGTTATGATTAAACGATAATAAGGACTCCTATATATGGTGCTAAACCATGTGGTTCAAAGTATAAGTAATCTGAAGGACTTATAGGTGCAACCCACCTATTTAAGTGGCATAAATGATAGCAATAGGCATTTGGGCTAGAGTTATAGGTAACAGCTGGCTTTGACACAGCTGCTACTTAGCTTTTTCTCTTGAAGAGGTATTTCAAATTTTCCAATGACTGAGACTTGTACGTACCATCAGATGCTTCTGGTAAGCTGGCACTTCCTTGGGCAGCTGGCTTCACTCAGGATAAGTGAACCAAGCTGGGAATTTCTTTAACAGCTGAGGAAGTGATCAGAACTAAAGCCTTCCATTTTGGCTTTAATTGAGAATGAGGCTTGTTTTCTTGCCAAGTTTTGATTAGAACATGGTTTCCAGGTCCTGGGTGAGGAAAGTTTGTCCATGGACCATCTCAAAGGGGCAAACCTGAAGTGGGTCCTAGCCACCTCATTTGCTGTTTCCCTTTTGGTGACAAACACTTAGCTCTGGTAGTATGGCATGTAGGTTTGCTAATCCTCCCCAGGATTAGCAAAATGAATGGGAAGGGTTCTGGAATAAGGGCTAGGAGACCTGGGTTAAGCACATCTTTCACCTGGTGTGGGGTGAAGATTGAGAGGTTGTCCCAAGTTAATTTGGTGGCTTTTATTATTTAAAAGTGTCATTGCCTCCATTGCTCTCAGGCAAGGTGGCAATTTTTTTTATCTTATAGGCATGTTCATTAACTACTTAAGAAATGAACTTTACCAGGAATTTTAACATGTTTAATATCCCTCTGCATATAGTCTAGAATAGAAAAGATAGCACCATAATCATGAGGCATATATCTAGAATCGGAGAAATATAGGCACAGTACTTAATACTAATTAATGCATAAGATGCTCTTTTTTTTTTTTTTTTTTAAGATTTTATTTATTTATTCATTTATCCCCCCCTTGCTGCTTGTGCTCGCTGGGTCAGCTAACCACGCCATGCGGGCGGGCCTGCCTTCACCAGGAGGCCCCGGGAACCGAACCGGGGGCCTCCCATATGGTAAACGGGAGCCCTACTGATTGAGCCACAGCCACTTCCCCATAAGATGCTCTTTAAGCTGCAGTTAAATAGATTTAAGCTCCAGGTTTGCACTATGATACATGTTATCTCTCCTTGGGAGCAGGGCATAGTGCCAATTGTGTTTAAGTTCTACTTACATCACTCTGGTAATTATTGTTCCGCTTGGTATGTCCTTCACACAGGCAGGATGCTGCAGCATCATTGACCCTAGTGAGATGCTAGGAAAGTAGGCTCCAATATTCTACTGGCTTGGTGCATAGTACCCTTCAGCACAATGAAACAGTGCCAGTCTGTAGGTGATATCCATTGCACATTTGGCTATATTGAACCATCATTGGTTGCTGCAAGAATTCAAAATTGCAATGTAGTCTCTATCAACTTCAGGAGCACAACCAGAGTTGTAGTAGATACCTTTATTGTTTTAGGGGTCAGTGACCAAACTTGCCGATAACTCAAATGGAGAGGCAACCTACAGTGTATTGAATGCCTGGTTTGAATGTACAAGAGAGTTTGACAATGCTAAATTCTATCTAATGATCTTAACTCTTAGTTATGGTTTCTAGTAAGTATTTGCTTTAGGGTGAATTGGGTACCTTTATTAACTGTCACAAGAATTTTTTTAGTAACACCTTTGCTAAGTTTTCTGCTTTTCTAGCAGTTGAACCAATTCCATTTGTGATTTATACATTAAATCCACTCACAAGATCATATTGACACTTAAAGACTCATTTCTAGGTTACCTTTTACCATTATCCAATTTGTAACAGTTGAACCCCAAATCTGATTTCCTAAGCACAAGCAAACTGACAAATTTAAACACAGATTTCAAAGTTGAATGCAAAGTTAAGCACAGATTGAAACAGAAGATAGAATTTTATACCTTTAGCATTTCTAGGAATTTATTTTACCTTAATTGATGGCACATGAGGTTTTGTAATTTTCCAGAAGAGATTTAGTAACTGGTCTGGATCTTGATCCCTATACACACTTTATTCAGCACAACCAAGTTTAAAACTGATAAGCCTGTTTTAAAAGTGAGTTAATGGAAGTTTGAGGTGTATTTCCTCATTTCTTTAAGGAGATGTGATATAAGGTTTCTAGTCCTCAAATTTATCAGTCTTCCCCTTCACACTGCTTTAATTGAAATTCAGGATCCCATACAGAGGCTGCTCTTGGCTATACTGTGGTCATGTAGACCAGCAGTAGGCAGATTTTCCTGATCCCTGAGAAGAAACACATATGGGGAGTCTGCTGGTAGGCTAGAGACCATGCCCATTATTCTAGGAAGAAGTGCTTTTTAGTCAACTGATCTGGCATCCCAGAGTCCAAGTCTGACTAAAACAATTACTACTTCAAATAATTTGGAGCTGATGCTATGGTCTTAGCATCCTGAGAATTTAATTCAGAGCCCTGCTGATGGGCATCCCTGTGGCTGACCTAGATTTCGGGGGATGCCTGAAAATCTCAAAATTCAGGTCAAAATCCCCAGCCAGATAGGTGGGAGACATTGGGAGCAGTTACCCAAACCAAAGCACCTGATCAAAATCTCAGGGGTTATTTGGCTGTCATTTGAATGGAAGGGCCTAAAGCACAACTTGGGGAGCATTCTGAGTTTACTGCTGTGGTCTCTGAACCAAAGGGCCCAAGGAACATCTTGAGGGCTGTTCAGAGTTTACTACTCTAGATCTCAGCACCCCTGGTATTCCAGGGTACCAAACTGACTATACTGTTGCCCAAACTGAAATGCCTGAGAAAATCTCAGGGTATATTTGGCTGTGCTCTTGTTCCCGTCACCCCAGGAATCACAGAGCCCTTGCTACTGGACATTTCCAGAGCTGTTCTGGACTTGGCAGACAGATTGAATATATTTTGGGTGGAAGTTGCCAAGCTGAATACTGCTGCTTCCCGAAGAAGGGGCAAAAAAATCTTCTTCTACCTATTCTTACAAAAGATCTTAAAAAGCAGTCCTAATCAGAATTTCACTCCCCTAAGGGAGTCAGGCAGTGGAAAGCACTTAATAAGTTTTCAAGAGCCTATTTACAGTCCCCTGGGAGGACAGGGTGGTCAAGAAGAGGCTTGAGAAATCACTTAGGTGTGGTGTACTCAGTCATCAGGTTTCCATTTGAATTTCAAAAGGGAACTCAACCTTAACAGGAGAGGGGAGGGGGAATCTGCTCATACAGCCTGCTGAATCCAGCTGCCCTAAGAGAGTAAAACCTGCCCAGGAGAAAATGACTAAGTAGCTTTCTTAGGAGCTGGATGACACAATTGAGAAGGTAGCTCAGTGGAGGAATTTCTGCCTCGAATATATGAGGCCCGTGATTCAATTCCTGGCTCCTCTAAGAGTGATGACCCACAGGTATATCTAACATCCCACTGATACCTGTAGGACAGGGAAAACATAGGCATAACTTTTGCACTACCTTCTTTTGGATTCCTTATTTTTCAAAAAAAAAAAAAAAGTTTATTTAAAAAAAATTAACTTAGTTTACTCGCTAAAACCCACCTCAAAACCTGCAGAAAGAAACCTGCAGGGTAATTGACTGATGAACACAAGCAGCCTGAGAGGCTCCACAAGGGTCCAAGAAGGAATGCTGTTCTTAGCTTTGTTTGATTGCTTGCCTGTGTGTTTGTTTGGGTTGTTTTTGTTTTTGTTGTTGTTGTTGTTTTGTTCCTTGTTTCTCTTTCCTCTTTCCTGCCCTTCCTGTTTTTTAAAATTAGTTGATATTAGCTTGTTTCTTCTTAGCTGAGCTTCTCCTTCCTTGATTACCTATTTTTAGTGTATACTGATTTTGCTACCAACACAATCACTTTTCTATCCATCATCTTTCTATCTTCTGCTTTCTGTTGTTGTTCTTACATTACACCTTTTTTTATTAGACCTCAGCTTTACTGGTTTAGATTTCTATCTCATCTATTCTATATATATATATATATTTTAATATTAACTTTTTTCTTTCTGTCCTTTTTGTTGATTTCTCTCTCTCCTCATCTCTCTTGCCTTTTAAATCATTCTATATATTTTTCTCTATTCTGTTGCGCATTTCATGGTAGGTACTCCACTTTTCGATTCCTATTACTCTACACTGCTTATATGAGTTAAATATTTATTTTACTAGTTCTTATATGGCCCCTCTTCTAACTTTCATTATTATTTCTATTACCCTTTTTGTTTTCTTACTGCTTTCAATTTCTCTGGCCCTAATCATTTTCCTGCAAGGGAACATAGAAAACAGCAAGGAAATAGAGCAAGAAGAACAAACTGTCAAAGAGAAAAATAAGCACACATACAAAACCAGCAGCTAAACAAAACTCTAGAGCAGAGAGAGAAGTTGCTCAACTAAATAAACCCATCAAGATAAATGATGACCAGAGAGCAACAAAAAATTACAAACCATTCTAAAAAACAGGAATACATGGACCAATCCAATGAACAAACTAAAAACCAGGAAGAGATGAGGAACATCAAACAACTAATCAGAGCTGTCCAAACAAATATCATGGACCAACTTAATGAAGTGAAGAAAGAGATTAAGGATATTAAGAAGACATGGGGAGAACATACTGAAGAAATTGTAAACATACATAAAAAGATAATGGACATGATGTTGATAAATGGCACAATCCAAGAAATCAAAAATACACTGTAATCACATAACAGCAGATTTGAACAGGTAGATGAAAGAATTAGTGATGTGGAAGGCAGTACATCTGAAATCAAACAGATAGTAGAACAGATAGATAAAAAGATAGAAAAAATACAGCAGGGACTTAGGGATTTAATGGACAACACAAAGCACACAAATATAAACATTATAGGCATATCAGAGGGAGAAGAGAAATGAAAGGAAGCAGAAGGAGTGTTGAAGAAAATAATGGCTGAAAACTTCCCAAACCATTTGAGGGAGATGGATGTACATGTGCAGGAAGCAGAGCACAACCCAAACAGTATAAATCCTAACAGGCTGATTCCAAGATATATACTTGTCAAATTGTCCAATGCTCAAGACAAAGAATAAATACTCAAAGCAGCAAGAGAAAAGAGAACCAACCATCACATAAAAGGGAAGCTCAATAACATTAAGTGCTGATTTCTCTTCTGAAACCATGGAGGCAAGAAGACAATGGTATGACATAGTCAAGGTACTCAAAGAAAAAAAACTTCCAGCCATGAATTCTGTATCCAGCTAAGCTGGCATTTGAAAATGATGGAGAGTTCAAAATATTCACAGATAAACAGAACTTAAGAGAATATGCCAATCAGAAACCTACACTTCAAGAAACTAAAGGAAGGTCTACAGCTTGAAAGGAAAAAACAGGAGAGAGAGAGTTGGAGGAGAGTGTAAGAACAACAAAAAAAAGACAAAAAGAGAAATAAAAACAATATATGACATACATAAACCCAAAGAAAATATGGCTGATGTAACAAATTCCTTGAGAGTAATAAAACTGAAAGCTAATGAATTAAACTTACCATTCAGAAGACAAAGATTGACAGAATGGAGAAGGAAATATGACCCAACTATATGGTGTCTATAAGAAACTGACCTTCGACCCAGGAATTCAATGAGGCTGAAAGTGAATGGCTGGAAAACAATTTTTACAAGCAAACAACAACCAAAAAAGGGTGGGAGTAGCTATCCTAATATCAGACAAAATGGACTTTAAATGCAAAACTATTGTAAGAGACAAAGATGGACACAATATATTAGTAAAAGGGCTAATCTTTCAAAAAGAAAGAACAATCATAAACATTTATGCACCTAATCAGGGCACCTCAAAATACATGAGGCAAACACTAGAAAGGCTAAGTGGAGACATAAATGTTTCTACCATTATAGTGGGGGACTTTAATACACAATTATCACCATTAAACAGAACATCTTGAAAGAGAATCAATAAGGAAACAAATGTTCTGAATAATACAATAGAGGATCTAAACCTAAAAGATAAATACAGAATGCTACACCCGAATACAGCAGGATATATGTTCTTCTCAAGTGCACATGGATCATACTCCAAGATAGACCACATGCTAGGCCACAGAGCAATTCTTAATGAATTCAGAAAGCTTGAGATTATACAAAGTAATTTCTCTGACCACAATGAATGAAATTGGAAATCACTAAGGGCCAGAGAAACAGATTAGACACAAAGATATTGAAGCCAAACAACACACACTTAGACAAACAGTGGGTCAAGGAGGAAATCTCAAAAGAAATCGGTAACTACTTTGAAATGAATGAAAATAACAACACAACTTATCAAAACTTTTGGGATGCAGCCAACGCTGTACTGAGAAGGAAATTCATAGCAATAAATGCATATATCAAAAACATAGAAAGAGCTAAAATTGAAGATTTAACTGCATACCTGGAGGAATTGGAAAAACAACAACAAACTAAACCTAAAGGAAGTAGAAAGAAGGGAATAACAAATATTACAGCAGAACTAAATGAAATAGAAGATAAGAAAGCACTAGAAAAAATAAACAAAACCAAAAGCTGGCTCTTTGAGAAGATCAATAAAATTCACAAACCCTTAGCCAGACTAACAAAGAAAAAGAGAGAGCACATAAACATACACAAAATAAGGAATAAGGAAGGGCATATAACCACTGACCCGACAGAAATAAAGAATATCATAAGAGGATACTTTGAAAAATTATATATCAATCAGAATGATCATTTAGAGGAAATGGACAAATTCCTAGAATCTCACAAGCAGCCTACATTGATGAAAGAAGAAATTGATGAAATCAACAGTCCAATTACAAGAAAAGTGATAGACACAGTCATTCAAAAGCCTCACAACTAAGAAGAGCCAAGGACCCGATGGATTCACAGGTGAATTCTACCAAACATTCTGGAAAGAGCTAACACCAATCCTGTTTAAGTTTTCCAAAAAATAGAAGTAGAAGAAACATTGCCTAACTCATTCTATGATGCCAACATTACCCTAATACCAAAACAAAATAAAGATGCCACAAGAAAGTAAAATTACAGACCAATCTCTCTAATGAACCTAGATGCTAAAATCCTCAACAAAATATGTGCTAATCACATTCAACAACATATCAAATAAATTATACACCATGGCCAAGTGGGTTTCATCCCAGGTACGCAAGGATGGTTCAACATAAGAAAATCAATGTAAACACCACATAAACAGATTGAAGGAAAAAAATCACATGATCATTTCTATAGATGCAGAAAAAGCATTCAACAAAATACAGCACTCTTTCATGATTAAAACACTGCAAAATATAGGAATAGAAGGAAACTTTCTGAATGTGATAAAGGGTATATATGAGAAACCCACAGCTAACATCAACGTCAGTGGTGAAATCCTAAAAGGTTTCCCTCTAAGATCAGGAACAAGACAAGGATGCCCACATCACCACTCCCATTTAGCATTGTCTTAGACATACTTGCTCAAGCACTGAAGCAAGAAAAAGTTATAAAAATTATCCAAATTTGAAAGGAAGAAGAAAAATTTCACTATTTGCAGATGACATGATCTTATACATAGAAACCTATGATAAGTCTACAACAAAGCTTCTAGAACTTATAAAAAAGTTCAGTAAAGTCACAGGCTATAAGATCAATGATAAAAAATCAGTAGCATTTCTGTACAACAATAACGAGCATTCTGAAGAGGAAATCAAGAAAAAAATACCATTTTCAATAGTAACTAAAAGATTCAAATATCTAAGTATAAATTTAACTAAAGGTGTAAAGGACTTATATACAGAAAACTACATAGCACTGTTAAAGGACATCAAAGTTGACTTAAATAAATGGAAGAATATTCCCTGTTCATGGAAAGGAAGACTAAACATCAGTAAGATGTCTAACCTACCCAAACTAATCTACAGTTTTAATGTAATCCCAATAAAAATCAACACCGTGTTTTTTAATGAATTGGAAAAACTAACAACAAAATTTATTTGGAAGAGTAAGAAGCCCCGAATCACCAAAGACATATTGAAAAAGAAAAATGAAGTTGGAGGTATCACACTACCTGTCTTTAAAACACACTGCAAAGCTACAGTGGTCAAAACAGCATGGTATTGGCACAAGTATAAGCATACTGAACAATGGAACCAAATTGAGAGTTCTGATATAGATCCTCACATATACAGTCATCTGATATTCAACAAGGCCACCATGCCCACTCAGTTGGGATAGAATGGCCTTTTCAACAAATGGTGCTTGGAGAATTGGATATCTGTATCCAAAAGAATTAGAGAGGAACACCATTTCATACCTTATATAAAATTCAACTCAAGATGGATTAAAGATCCAAATATGAGAGCCAATTCCATTAAAACCTTGGAAGATAATGTCAGGAAGCATAGACTGGAACTTGTAATAAGAAATATTTTCATAAACTTCACACCCAAAGCATGAGCAACAAAAGAAAAAATAGATAAATGGGATCTCTTCAAAATTAAAACTTCCCCACTCAAAGGATGTTATCAAGAAAGCAAAAGGCAGCCTTCCCAATGTGAGAAAATATTTGGCAAACATATATCTAATGGGATCTTAATATTCTGCATATATAAAAAAATCCTACACCTCGAAAATAAAAAGACAAACAACCCATTTACAAAATGGGAAAAAAAACCTGAAAAGACACCTTTCTGAGGAAGAAATCGTAATGGCTATAAAGCCCATGAAAACGTGTTCAACATCGCTAGCTATTAGAGAAATGCAAATTAAAACTACAATGAGATACCATCTTACACCCATTAGAATGGTGGCTGTTAAAAAAACAGCATACTATAAGTATTGGAGGAATGGGAATGTTCATCCACCGATGGTGGGATTGTAGAATGGTACAAACACTACGGAGGTCAGTTTGGCAGTTCTTCAAAAAATTAAGGATAGAACTTATATATGATCCAATGATACCCTGAAGAACTGAAAGCAAAGACACGAACAGATATATGCACAACAATATTCATAGCAGCATTGTTCACTATTGCCAAAAGTTGGAAACAACCTAGGTGCCCATCAATAGATGAATGGATAAACAAAAGTGGTACATACTCAGTTATAAGAAGGAATAAAGTACTAACACATGGGATAACATGGATGAATCTTGAAGACCTTATGTTGAGTGAAGCAAGCCAGGCATTGAAGGATGAACAGCGTATGTGTTCACTGACATGGATTAAGGAAATTGAGCAGTCTCAGAGAACTACTGTCTGTAAGATAGGTTTACAAGATATAGAAAGAAAAGAGAAGGTTGTGAGTCATCACCCATATGGATGTAATCTATGATAAAGTTATATAGTGTAGTTGCATATTGAATGGATAGGGCAGAAGTTTACTGATATTATTGGGTTGGGTGGTGCAGGGTTGGTAGGTGGGTAGATTGGGAATGGTGGGTTAGGAGATCCAGGATACTGGGAGGAGATTTGGGAAAGAGAACAGGTGAACACTGGAGATTTGTGGGTATGAGGTTGAAAGTACAGAGGTCAGAATGCTCTTATGGCAAAAGGAAAAGGAAGGGTCACTGGTTTAGGGTGTTCTTTGAGGGGGCATTTGGGACAGGGGGCACTTAGAGCAGGCATCTAGGGAGTTTGTGGGTGTTCATTCTGTTATAATGTGTTGTATCAGTGGGTGGAGACCCACATTATGAGTGGGAAGGTTTTGGAATCCTATCTTTCAGAGAACCAATATGTTCAGAAATAGACAGGTGGGAGTCTCTCAAGAGCAAGGATGTTTCCTAAAAGGGGAGGACAAACCAGTGTGTCAAGACCTCTTGTTGCATGTAACTATGAATCTTGTCATCCAACGAGTAAAGCCAGGGGGTCGTTGTGGGTCGCATGAAGATGGGTTGGAAGGAATAGAATAGATCAAACAGGGGGTATTTAGTGGTCAGTGGAAATGTCCTTTATTACCATAGGGCAATGGACACAGGACATAGTAAATATCATCAAAATTTATAAAAGTGTACGGTCTAAAATGTAAACCATAGTGTAAACCATTGACAATGTTTAATAGCTATGTTTCACTATTTGAATATTAGTTATAACAATGTTACTATCCATATATAAAAATGTATTAATAGGTGAGGGAGGAAATGGGGGGGGGTGATTGTTGTGTATATGAGAGTCTCCTTTTTCTGTTTGTGACTTTGCTGTGATCTAAAACTTCTTTGAAAACAAAAAGAAAAATTGTGAGATACTGGGAAATGAGAGGGGAAAGGTACTGACACCAGATATTGCAATGATGAAAGGCAAAAGGTCAGAAAAAAAGTTTTTTTTTTAATATTTTTCATTTTTTAAATATCACAATCTTTTTATTTTATTTTATTTTTTAGTTTTTTAAAAAATTTTATGTATTTTATCTCTTACATTTAAACTTATCATTATTATTTCATTTTCCTATTAATTGTATTCAGCTATTACAATGGCTTCATTTTTGAAGAAGCTTTGGATCACAGAAGGGTTACAACTGGAGTGGGGGAAGATTGTTGTTGTGAAGTGTCAGGGGTGGGGATGCATGGGAGAATGTTCACCAGAGCAATATAATGGGGTGCTTTTTTCTTTGAGAGGGTCTATATAATCATTTTCTAGAAAGTATAGTATCTGTACTACTGTTTTTATATGAAGAACCTAGTATCTCTGTGGTTTTAAACTCAACTGTGAAATAAAATTGTTTCACCTGCAAAAAATAAAAAAATAAAAAAAATAAAGTATATAAAAATGTTCAAATGTTCACGGAGTATTTTCATAGTGGTTGGGGAATCACTCAATAAATGAGAGAATACTGAATTCCCACCCTGGAGAGCTCTGCCACATTCTCTAAGGGAGCAGCAACAGTCCCCCAAGTTCAGGGGCAGTGACTGGCAAAGGAGGATAATCTGCTTATGGGCCCTGCTTATGAGACTTTGCCCTGGAAATTAAAACTTAGCCTATTGTTATGGGATGCCTAAGCGTTACCTCTGAGAACCTCTTTGTTTCTCAAATGTGGCCTCTCTCTCAGCCAAACTCAGCATATGAATTCATTACCTTCCTCCCAGTGTGGGACATGACTCCATGGGATGAGTCTCCCTGGCACTGAGGGATTGCTACCAAGTGCCAACTGGCAATGCAACTAGAAAAAGACCTTCAATGAAAGTAAAAGTTTGAGGCAAATGAGATTTTATGGCTAAGAGACTTCAAAATGAGTCAGAAGTTCATCCCAGAGGTAACATTTATCCACATCTCTGTAGGATCTCATAGGGGCTCCTGAGGTCTCTGGAGACACCCAGGTTCTATGTCAGGGTGGATAGCTCCAGAGTTTGGTGCCTTGCCAGTGGGCTCTCCTTTGGTGTTTGTGCTTCTGAGAGTGACAGAGTTGGACCCAACTATGTCTTTCCTGCACATGACTCACCTGTCTTCTATTCAAACCTATACTTGGTGCTGGAGTTTGTAGTTGTAAATCCAGAGACTTGAGTCTTTGGACTGTCCATGTGCCAGCTGGGCCCGGAACCTCAGTGGAGCAGCAACTCCAACTCAACAGTTCCTTGGACTCATCCAGAACAACTGGTGGGGAAATGATGATGGACAATCAACTTCCAAGGGAATTGAGAGAGTCTGCAGCTGCAGGCAGGGTAATCCCATCCATCTTCCCCATGGGATAAAGCCCCCTCTCGATTGGAGGTGGAGTGGACTTCACCATCCCAGTCTCCTCAGGATGGGGGAAGAGCTATGGACTAGAGTGGACTTATGGGTATTCTACTATAGACACCATATTGTGATTCAAGCAATGGAAGAAATTACAACATTGATGTGGAGCCAGTGGCCACTGGAGGCTCTGGGGGCAAAGAGAGGGAAAAGCAGTTGCAATACAGGGGCATTTTCAGGTCTTGGGAATTGTCCTGAGTGACATTGCAGTGACAGATATAAGCCATTTTATACCATCAGATAACATACAGAACTGTGTGGGAGAGAGTGTGGTCTACAGTGTGAATGATGGTCCATGCTTAATGGCAACGATCCAGGATGTGTTTATCAATTATAATTAATGTGCCACACTAATGAAGGATGTTTATGTGGGAGATTGTGGGAGGTGGGGCATATAAGAACCCCTATATTTTTTTGTGTAACATTTATGTAATCTAAGTATCTTTTGAAAAAAAAATTAAAAACAAAACAAAGCAAAACAAACAAAATAACAAATAAACAAACACAAAAATGCAGTCCTAGTTATGATTCTATACTGCCTGGGAGTTTCCCAGTTAGACCAGCCATCAAAATACCATTAAGATATTAGAGATCAATTGTTCCAGCTATTAGGCCTTGGGGCCCTGAGGCAATAACGTCCTCAATCAATGGGTAGGGCTAAAACTCAATAGCAAATACATTTTCAGTTTTACATTTTCTAAGACATTCCAAGGCATTTTACAAACCCATAATGAGAAATTTAGTAGAGGGAAGTGGGAAGATTAAATATGGACGAAGGTTAATTATGAACAGAGCCCTGGTCCATGACTTCCCTGGGAAAGGGAAGGTGGGCCTGCCCCACTGCATACATCTTGGCCCTTCTCACTGCCACCTTCCCATCCCATCCCAGGCCAGCTAGCACACAGACAGAAAGAGGTCCTGTGCCCTGGCCTCCTCCCTCCCAGGATTATGTCCTGTGGGGCCCCATAGGGAAATCTGTTTAAAATGGATAACTGATGGAGTTTCAATTAAAGGCCATGACTACTGACAGAAAGCAAGTCACCTTGGAATGTAGGAGAGAAGCCTTCCAGTCTCATGCTGATAGGAGCTGGGTGGGGAAACATTCTGAGCTTATAAGATTTACAATGTCTATGACTTGCATGAATGTAAAGAGGAACTGAGCCGCTAACCTTTAAGACTTGCTGATTTTAGTAAAATGTAAAGTGTCAAGTATCTATTGCCTTTGCATATGCACATAAATATTTTCTTTGTTCTAAAGCCAAAATAAAAGCCACACTTTATGATGTGGCTGGGCTCTTCTCTCCATATTGGATGGAGAGTCCCCTGATCCCAGTTTTTTCTTCTCTTTGTCTTTTTCTTTCTCATCTGCGGCACCGTTTTCACGGACCCAGTTCCTGAATGCCAACAGATAACCAAAAAAGGGTATTAAAGAGGCTGTAATTCATAGTTAACATAGTTGACTCACCAATACCTCCTGGATGACACTCACCATAATATGTTGCAGGATGTTCTTTAGGTTTTTTGCTAAGCTACAGGAAATGAATTTCAAGAGCAAGCCAGGTTAGTTAGGCCAGTAATTTATTAAGGAATGGGGAGAAGAGAAATGGGAGAAAATAACAGATTAAGTGCCCCAGGTAGAAAGGAAGGAGCTGAAAAGAGATAAAGGGGACTGGTGTACAGACTACATTTCCCCATTACAGATTACAAATGCCCAGGTTTACTTGTGTGCTGATCCAGGTGTTCGGGGGAATGAGAGCAGGGCACAGAAAGCAAGAACAGGGCCTGGTTCAGTTTTTGGGCTTGCTTTTTGAACCATTAATTATTCTGCCCCTTTGCTAATGACAGGGAAGGAGTCCCAGATGTTTGCTGTTTTGACTGATTACCCCACACATCAATCCCATGGAAGGGCTCGATGATAAGGCCCTGGAGAATATCTGGAGGTTCTCCTGGCTTCTGGAGAAATCTCATGTGGAATGGGTTTCTTGCAAGTTCTTCCAGGAGCTATCCTAGGGATACCAGTGTCCATGTGGGCTTCTTGCCAGGTTCCAGATGCATCTATTGATTCCCTATTTTACTAATCTGCCTCATTATGACTGCAATTAAAATTCATGAGTGTTAAATACCTGGAAATACTATCCGTTAATAAACCAAGATACTTTAAAAGAAGTACACAATGTAATGAAAAATAACACCTTATGAATATTTAGGGATATGAAGTTTAAAATAACACCTTATGAATATTTAGGGATATAAATTAAATAAATAAATTCTGTATATATGTATCTGAAATTCTAAAAAAAAATTAATATAATGAGTATGCAAAGCAATAATATGAAAAATAAGTTGACCAAAATTAAGAAATAATACTTCTGGAAAACTAAGAAGTAAATTTAAAAAATAATTTTGACAAAAATCTTAGAGTGACTGCATTTCTCAAAATTTAAAAGGATAATAATATTAAAATGGTCTGTGCCAGATGGAAGCCACATTGTCATAAAGCTGAGAAGTGACAAATTCAAGCATATAAGTATGAAATACATGATAAAATTTAATAAAATATTTAAAAACAATAAAATAAAAATAAAATTCTGAAATGCAAATAGAATCAGAACAAAACACATTGACTATATAGTCTTAGCAAAACACATCAAAAGAAAATTCAAAAGCTAACAATCCATACTAATAACCAAAATTTACAAAGAAAATAGCGTGAGCATTTCTAAACCCTGCAGTCATACAATTATCATATGCATATTGATCAATTAAAACCAAACTATTAGGTAATAATGGAATAATCAACGGAAAATTTAGGTTGCTTAAAAATTTAGGTTGGCATTGGATAACCACTTGAAAAGATGGGATGCAGGAAAATCACATGCACACTAAAAATTAGATTGGAAGACTGGCCTTATAGTTATACCAGGAATGGATTTGTTAACAATGAATGACAAGATTACAATTACTAATCTACCCATAGGCACAGTTACATTATTGCGAAACTCCCTAAATAAGCCTAGTACATCTAGGAAATGTAGAGCAGGAGAAGCAAGCACACTAGCAAAAATAAACTTTCTAATTGATAACAATAAACATAATGGTGCTGTAAGTGCTCATAAAATTATGCTGTTGAAAAAGAAACAAGCCTGCTGTTAGGGAGTAGTCTGTGCCATGAAGGAGGCATTTTGCTTTATTGAAAAAGATGATGCTGTAAAGGAGATAGTCTATCGCTATAGTAAATTTAAGGGTGACCCAGAAACCTTGCCGCCTGGAGATGATGTGGAGTTCACAATCAAAGACAGAAATGGTAAAGAAGTTGCAACAGATGTTAGACTGTTGCCTCAAGGAACAATCATTTTTGAAGATATCAGCATTGAGCATTTTGAAGGAATTGTAACCAAAGTGATTCCCAAATTATCCAGTAAAAAACAGAATGACCCATTGCCAGGATGCATCAAAGATGACCTTGTGATTCCTAAAGAACTTCCCTTTGAAGACAAAGATACAAAATCCAAGGTGACCCTGCTGGAAGGTGACCATGTTAGGTTTAATATTTCAACAGACAGACACGACAAACTAGAATGAGCAACCAACATAGATGTTTTATCAAGTACATTTCCATTCACTAATGAAGCCAGAGACATGGGTGTAATTGCTGCCATGAGAGATGGTTTTGGTCTCATCAAGTGTGTGGATTGTGATAGCCACATGTTCTGCTTCAGTGAAATTCTTGATGTGAACCAGCTCCATATTGCAGATTAAGCAGAGTTTACTGTGGTTTCTGATATGCTTTCTGCCCAAAGAAATCATGCTATTTGGATTAAAAAACTCCCCAGGGGCATGGTTTCATTCCATTCTCATTGAGATCATTATTTTCCGGCCACTGTAGAAAAATAAGCCACTTTTTCCAATCCCAAAACCACTAGCTCAAATAAAGGTAAAGAGAAGGGGGCTGAGGTTGGCATTATTGCTTATGATGATTGTGGGGGTAAAACTGACTATTGTTTTCAAGCCAAGGTTGTGAAAGTATCTCCTTCTCAAATAGGAGATAAAGTTGAATTTAGTATTAGTGACAGAGGCCTGGGCAGCAGATTGCAACTTATGTGTAGCTTTTTGGTCATAATTCAAACTCGAAGAGGCTCAGGGGTTATGTGGCAACTCTGAAGGATAATTTTTGATTTATTGAAATGGCCAATCATGATAAGCAACTCTTTTTCCATTACAGTGAGTTTTCAGGTGATGTTGATAGCCTCGACCTGGGGAACATGATGGAGTACAGCTTGTCCAAAGGCAAAGGCAACAAAGTCAGTGCAGAAAAACTGAACAAAACACAGTGAATGGCATTACTGAGGAAGTGGATCCCACTATCTACTCTGGTAAAGTCATCTGTCCCCTGAGGAGTGTTTATCCAACATAAACTGAGTACCAAGAAATGATTGAGATCATGGAAGAGGGGGATATGAAAGGTGAGGTCTATCCATTTGGCATAGTTGGGATGACCAACAAAGGTGTTGCCTGCAGAAAGGGGAGAGTGTCAAATTCCAGTTGTGTGTCCAGGGCCAAAATGCACAGACTATGGCCTACAACATCACACCCCTGCATAGGGCCACAGTGAAGTGTGTCAAAGATCAGTTTGGCTTCATTTACTATGAAGTAGGGGATAGCAAGAAGCTCTTTTACCATGTGAAATAAGTTCAGGATGGCATTAAACTACAGGCGGGAGATGAGGTGGAGTTCTCAGTGATTCTTAATCAATGTACTGGCAAATGCAGTACCTGTAATATTTGGTGAGGCTGCAAGGGATCGAAGGCTGTTGCAGCTCCAAGACCTGATTGGTTGGTCAATCGCTTGAAGGGCATCACCCTGGATGATGCCAGTGCTCTTTGCCTAATTGTTCTTCACCAGCCAAGGGGACCAGATAATTCAATGGGATTTGGTTCAGAAAGAAAGATCCATCAAGCTGGTGTAATTGACTAACCACATCCAAAAAGCACATCATTAATTCACTATGATCAAGTTGGGGGGATTCTGGTAAGGGTTCTGAATATCTCCCTCTTCATCCCTACCAAAATCTGGAGTACTTAGTCTATTGAGCTATCATACCAGTTTTAACACCTTCCTCATGTTATGTTTAAAAAATAAATAAATTTAAGAAAACCATTTTAAAATTATGCACAGTTGCAGCCTGGAAAACTCAAGGTGGCACCTTATAGTATCAATTTTAGGAGTTTTATTTGGTGCATTTAATGCAACTGGTAATTGAAAAATCCATTTCATCTGTGTAAGTGAAAAATATAGACTGTGATCTTATTTGGCTCTATGAAATTCTTCACTTGGTATTTACTGTGTACTCTACCTTCATTATTCTGGAAAATGTTCTGCCTTCGCACTCAGGTGCATTCTTTTCTTTCCTGTTCATTATGCTTTAATGCTGAGGACTATATGAGGGTAGAATATATTACCTTTTTAAATTACTAAAATTAAAAAGATTGTATAGGCAAACGATTTCCTTAAGTTGATGGCCAAATTATTAAAATGTTATTTTTCATATCATTTATAATCTTGTCCCAGACCACTTAATGAAGTTTGGTTATATTTCAGTGAAAATTATCTTCCAGAGTAGTTCTTTTCCTGGGTAAAAAAAAACTTTACTACAATTAGTATGTTTGGTGTAACTTTACTACAATTAGTATGTTTGGTGCAGAATTTCATGTCAATAAGGTGTGCCAGCAGTGTGATAATTTAAATAAAAAGGATGACTGCACAAACTTGATGTTGCTTAGATCACTGCAGCTTCTAGAACCCAGTTTCTTTTACTGATTTCAAAACAAAACAAAAATAAAATAAAATTTTAAAAAGTTATGCCTATGTAAAGAAAGATATACTTGGGTTAAAATAAAAGAGTAGAAAAGATATACCTAAATTTATTCAATTCTAAGATGATTTTTATTTTAACATTTCTGAAAAGTTATCTATCTTAAAATTGGTTGTTTATTAGCATTGTGGTATAGTGTAATTAGCAGGAGTTTTCTTTCTTTTTGATATGTAAATGTGACACATTTTGCAATGATTGGCTTCTTTGATTAAAGGTATTATTATCCCAGGCAATAATTAAGAAAATAAAGTTTAGTGTAGCTCTAGTAGTTAATCTGTCTTGGACTTTCTTCAAAATTACCCAGAAAAATTCTGAAAGAACTAAGTTAGGTTATTTGAGAGGAAAATAAGTTATAACTCAGCACAAAAGGTATGTCTGATCATCACAGCCATGAGAAAATTAATCCACAGGAAAATATTAAAATTAATGGAATAAATATGAAATTTACAGAATTATGAACCATCTGGTTTACATACATTTTCTCCTAGAAGTACTCAAATGTTCTGAAATATTAGCATAACCTGGTCGTCTATAAGAAATGCAAATACCTCCCTACTTCCCAGACTTACTGAATCAGAATCACTGGGATTCAGTGCCCAAATCCACATTGTAATAATCCTTTCAAGTGATTTCTAGACATCCTAAGAGCACAGGAAACTGCAATTTAAATTCCAGTGTTCCAACATCATTACTTGCTGTCAATAAGGAAAATAATACAAAGACAAAACCATTTGGGATATCAATTAAAAAGAATAAGAACAGAATGAGATGAGGAATGAAGAAGAAAAAGTTAGGATGTGAAAGGGGCATATATGACAAATTAAACCTAGGGATTGGATACCATGTGTCTCTGTAATTGTAATTGTTGGTGGCTAAATAATGTCAAGAATCTAATTTTGTTTTGGGTGGAGAGTTTTCATGTGCCTATTACATTATTTTAAAGACAAAGGAATGGGACAGTGAGAGAGAGAGAACATGATGGAAGTGTATCATTGTTATGGTCCATTTTTTTTTAAAGAAAGAAAATCCATGTTAACTATTTATAACTTCTTTTTCCATGAAAAGATATAAAGATCATTCAAAAGTAGGGTGTTAAGTAAAATAAAATGGTCATGTACATTGGGCATTACTGAAAGCCACCCCATTCCAATAAATGAAAGGGACTTTTCAGAAGACAAAAACAGTTGTCTGCAGGGGATTTCTGAGAAAATAGAACACATCCTATAAAGTTGCAATCCAGCAACATTGGTGATAAATTAGTTTAAATTCAGTAAGTACAGTTTATCTGAATAGACAAGCATACCATATTAATCAATGTATATCTGTTCCTGCTTTGCAAGATCTGTGTGTAAGGCCCTCCTTTATAATAAGGAACTTTAATGATCTGTGAATGCCTTTATAAGCAGCTGTGATAAGATGGCTATTGAAACTCTCACTTTCACTTACCATCTTTAAGAGGTCCATGCTTGAACAGTTTTCCCTTCAAAAAACCTACAGCTTTGACTATATTGGTGATGTGTTTTTTGATAAAGAGAATAGAGGGTGCTTGGCAATGGAGAACTTGGCAGCAAGCACTATTTTGACAGAGGACAATGGCATGAAGTTTAAACAAAACTGTTTTTAATACCTTTCCCCCTACTTCTCACTTCATGTGTAACCTTTTTCTGTTTAAATATGTTTATTAATTTGCCAGAAATTCAATAGGGATATAAAGAATTAGGATAGAGGGGATGAATTATGAATAGAATTATTTCTGAAAAGGAAAGGAAGAGAAAGTGTGGAAAGATAGG